>JADRCD010189660.1:0-20869 GCA_019843815.1 Montemys delectorum
GGTGCCTTATGTTTGCGGGGCTCTTTCCGGAAGATTTCCTGTGGCTCAGCCCGATGTGTGGAAGGATGAGGATCAGAGACCAGCAGGCATTTGTCCGGAGCCACACAGCTCACCCTCAGCCTGTTCTTTGTCCTGTCCTCTCCACTATTTCCGGTCCAGAGTCATCATGGCCTTAGGCACGCAGCTGATGCTACTACTGTGGAAAAATTACACATACCGACGGAGACAACCGGTAACGCCCAGGACATACAGGTCGGGGTAGGGGGGCGGTGATGGCAGGTGTCCATCACGGTTCCCCGAATTCTCCTACACATTCTCTCCCCAGATCCAACTACTAGTGGAGTTACTGTGGCCCCTCTTCCTCTTCTTCATCCTAGTGGCCGTCCGTCACTCCCACCCCCCACTAGAGCACCACGAATGTGAGAGCCACTGTGTGTGTGGTGGGACAAGGACGAGCCTCTCCCGCCCTGCCTGGTGCTGGGTCTGAGCTGGGTGTGGCGGGAGGCCATGTCGTTTAAGGAGCTGATAACAGAAGTGAGGGCGACTCTGAGCAGGTGTCTCCTCGCTCCAGGCCACTTTCCAAACAAGCCGTTACCATCAGCGGGCACGGTGCCCTGGCTGCAGGGCCTTGTCTGCAACGTAAACAACTCCTGCTTCCAACACCCAACGCCTGGCGAGAAGCCTGGGGTCCTGAGCAACTTTAAAGATTCCTTGTGAGTGAACTTGGTAGGTGGGAGCTGGCTGGGGAATCGGGTCCGGGACTCTTGAGCCCACGCCTCCCATTCCCTCTCTGCTCCTCAGAATCTCGAGGCTCCTTGCCGATGCCCGCACAGTGCTGGGGGGCCGCAGCACCCAGGACATGCTGGATGCCCTGGGAAAACTGATCCCTGTGCTCAGGGCGGTTGGAGGTGGAGGTAGAGACCTGGAACAGGGAACCCTCCTCTTGTGGGGTTGTAATTCGGGCAGGGGGTGGGGGAGGAGGCACTGCAAGCTGAGCTTTGCCTGCCATTTGCAATTCCCTCCCCTCAGCAAGGCCACAGGAGAGTAACCAACCGACCAGTCAAGGGTCAGTGACTGAGCTCCTGGAGAAGATCCTGCAACGGGTGAGGGGGGGTGGGGCTGGCGTGAGGAACTCCAGGATTGGCCTGGAATGAGCCCTTCCCCCTTTCAACCCCCCCATTCCTCATTTGTGAAACGGAGTGATGGGAGCTCGGTGGGACTCAGTGGAGGGGAGTGCTCACCTCCATTCCAGCTCTGTGGGAGGATCATGGGTCCAAGGTCGTTTTTTGGCCAAGGGACCACTGAGCACTGCACCAATGTCAGCCATCCTTACTGTCTTCTTCACAGGTGTCCCTGGAGCCTGTGCTGGGTCAAGCCCAGGGTTCCATGAGAAAGTTCTCGGATGCTATCAGGGATCTTGCCCAGGAGGTGAGCGGGGCCCCAGCCAGCCTCTATCCTAGCCAGGAAGCAATATGCAGGCAGGGAAGGGAAGGGGACAGAGCAGGTGCTCCTGACCAGGTCCCTGCTCAGGTTCAGGCTCCAAATTAGAAAAAGCTATGTGTGTGTGGTGGTGCATCCCTCCCACCGAGCGGTGTGCTCCAGACACAAGATGGGAGAATCGCAAGTCTGAGGCTAGACTGGGCTATAGAGTGAGATGATCTCCTGCAAACAAGCAAATGGGCTGGGGGTGAGGTGTGGGTCAGTAGGCAGAGCATTTGCCCAGCATGCATGAAGCCCTGGATTCCACCCCTAACTCCTCATAAACCAGGAGCGGTGACACTGCTGTCACTCCAGTACTCCAGAGGTAGAGGCAGGTCCTCCTTGGCTACATAGCAAGTAAGGCCAGCCAGCCACATGAAACCCTGTTTCAAAAACAAAACAAAATAAAAACAAAACCCCAAATAAAACAAAACAAAAGCCAAAAGCCAAAAAAGGTGGTCAAGATGGTCTGCAGGAGGCGTCTGGCAGCCCTGGGTGACTTTTCTGCAGCTCCTGACATTGCCCAGCCTGATAGAGCTCCGAGCTTTGCTGCGGAGACCCCGAGGGTCAGCTGGTTCTCTGGAGCTTGTTTCAGAGGCCCTCTGCAGTACCAAAGGGCCCAGCAGTCCAGGGGGCCTGTCCCTCAATTGGTACGAAGCCAACCAGCTCAACGAGTTCATGGGGCCAGAGCTGGCCCCTGCCCTGCCTGACAGCAGTCTCAGTAAGTCCTTAGGGCTGTGTTGGGCTCCTGTGGGGCCGGTGGAGAGTAGATGTATGCATGTTATCCTGGGGTTCATGTTGTCCTCATCCCAGGCCCTGCCTGCTCCGAGTTCGTGGGGGCACTGGATGACCACCCTGTGTCTCGGCTACTCTGGAGGCGCCTGAAGCCACTGATCCTCGGGAAAATTCTCTTTGCACCTGACACAAACTTCACTCGGAAGCTCATGGCTCAGGTGAGATGCAGGACCCAAAGAAGGGACATCGATCTACACGGTACCCTTAGTCCAGTAGCCAGTAGCCAGACTCAGGTGAAGGCTGGGAGGTGTTCAGGAATAGAACCACTGCGTAGACTCCCTTAGTGAGGGACTGTGGGGGTGTGGTCAGGATGGAGACTCTGCCTGGACACCCAGATAGGGGTAGGGATTGTAGAACATCTGCCCCACCCTCCCAAGCCTTCAACCCTCCCATCTTCCCACCCCATGTAGGATCCCTTAGTTAGGAGCTTGGGATTGGGGCATGTAATTCAGGGGTAGAGAGCTCTTGCCTAAAATCAATCCCCCAGTTAGGAGCTTTGGGACGGAACTTAATGGTTAGGAGGTTGCCTGAAATGCACAAAATGCACAGGGCTCTGGGCACGCTTTCAATACCAGCATTGGGGCAGAGGCAGGCAGATCTCTCTGAGTCCAGGTCAGCCAGGGTGACACAATGAGGCTCAATGATGATGAAGAGACAAAGGTCCAGGGGCAGGACTGAGATGTGGACAGGTAGCCAGGCTGATCTTAGCTGCCCACTTGCAGGTGAACCAGACGTTCGAGGAGCTGGCTCTGTTGAGGGACCTACACGAACTCTGGGGTGTGCTGGGACCCCAGATCTTCAACTTCATGAATGACAGTACAAATGTGGCCATGCTTCAGGTGGGTCAGGGTGGAAGCAGGCCTCTTCCAGGCTGTGGTATGTAGATCGGGAAGGGAGGAGGAGCATGGAGATGCCTCCTCACTTGTCATTTTTCTCCTTCCCCAGAGACTGCTGGATGTGAGGAGTACAGGGCAGAGGCAGCAGACACCCAGAGCCCAAAAGCAGGTGGAAGCTATCAGAGACTTTCTGGATCCTAGTAGGGGTGGCTACAGCTGGCGTGAGGCCCACGCAGATGTGGAGCGCCTGGCCGGAATACTGGGCCAAATCATGGAGGTAAGGCATTGTTGTAGAAGGCGGAATGAGCCTTTCTCTGGAATGACCCTGTCTTGGAGGATGGAGCAAAGAGACATCTGGGCTTTGTTTAAGTCTCAAGAGGGGGCCTCCTGGCCATGTATATGGTCACCTAGGGCTACGAGGAACCCGGGGGAAGGGGTCAGGGCTGGGAGTCCAGTCACACCCCAGAACCTGGGATTCATGTCCTGCTACAGTGTGTGTCCCTGGACAAGCTGGAGGCTGTGCCCTCAGAGGAAGCTCTTGTGTCCCGTGCCCTGGAGCTGCTGGGTGAGCGCCGCCTCTGGGCAGGCATCGTCTTCCTGAGCCCAGAGCATCCTCTGGACCCATCCGAACTGTCATCTCCAGCCCTGGGTCCTGGCCACCTACGATTCAAGATTCGAATGGATATCGATGATGTCACGAGGACCAATAAGATCAGGGACAAGTGAGGGCAAGAGCTTCAGTGGGGTTCCCTAGGGTGTGGTGGGTGGGGTCAAGACCACAGCTATTGGAGGTGATGGAAGGAACTACATGGGGGTGCGTGTGAGCAAGGGCCTGGGATAAGGTGAGAGGTGCGCTAGCCAAGAGCAGTGAAAGATCAACCTAGTACAAAGAGAGGCCGGCCTAGTACAACATGGGACTTCCCAAGTGCCGGGATGGGGGAGCTAGCTAAGTCCATTCTTGAATCTGGAAAAGAGAGGGCTTGGGGAAAGGTGTGATGGACGGGGTCCCTCAATTTCTTCACTGCCATGTAGCTTACCTGATGAATCTGGCATTTCTCAGGTTTTGGGACCCAGGTCCATCAGCAGATCCTCTCATGGACCTTCGGTATGTGTGGGGCGGCTTCGTGTACCTGCAGGACCTGCTGGAGCAGGCAGCTGTGCGTGTGCTCAGTGGCAGGGACTCCCAAGCAGGCCTCTATCTGCAGCAGATGCCACACCCCTGCTACGTGGATGATGTGTGAGAGTGCCCTGCATCCTGTCTGGGCTCTGTGGTTTGGAGGGACCCTACATGGAATCCATAGGGGGTTCAGGGTCTCCCTATAAAGAAAGGAAGTGGCCTGTGCTGGGATCTGGGACCCTTAGACTGGATCCGCACTCTGAGGCTGCTGCTGAGCCTGTGCCACAGGCGCGTGTGCACCGTGTGCAGGGGCCACCCAGCTGCACTTCATAATCTCACCACCCTAGGTTCCTGCGGGTGCTGAGCCGGTCTCTGCCTCTGTTTCTGACTCTGGCCTGGATCTATTCCGTGGCGCTCACTGTGAAGGCCGTGGTGCGAGAGAAAGAGACGCGGCTTCGAGAAACCATGCGGGCGATGGGGCTGAGCCGCGCGGTGCTCTGGCTTGGCTGGTCCCTCAGCTGCCTGGGACCCTTCCTGGTCAGCGCCGCGTTGCTGGTGTTAGTGCTTAAGGTGAGGGGGTCCTCGAGCGAGGTCTCCGCGGTGGAGGGAAGCTTGGGGCGCAAGTCCCTAACCCCCCTGAAACTCACTCGTGCTTTCCCCAGCTAGGGAACATCCTACCTTACAGCCACCCCGTCGTAGTCTTCCTTTTCTTGGCGACCTTCGCGGTGGCCACGGTCGCTCAGAGTTTTCTGCTCAGCGCATTCTTCTCCAGGGCCAACCTGGCAGCAGCCTGCGGGGGTCTCGCCTACTTTGCTCTCTATCTGCCCTACGTGCTGTGTGTCGCCTGGCGAGAGCGCCTGCCCCTGGGCGGACTCTTAGCTGCGGTAAGGGGCATTTCGATCTGTGTAAGGGGATAGACACCCCTCCCCCAAAGTGTTGCCAACTCCCAGATTCATCTTTCTCTCCCCAGAGCCTGCTGTCCCCTGTAGCCTTTGGCTTTGGATGCGAAAGCCTGGCGCTACTGGAGGAGCAGGGCGACGGAGCTCAGTGGCACAATTTGGGCACAGGCCCCGCGGAGGATGTCTTTAGCCTGGCCCAGGTGTCTGCCTTCCTGTTGCTTGATGCCGGCATCTACGGCCTTGCCCTCTGGTACCTAGAGGCTGTATGCCCAGGTGGGCCATAGTGGAAGGGGCTTGGGTGGAGAACACACCTGCATGCTGGAGGCCAAGATGGAGTATTCCTGGGCACGAGGAGAGATGTCTCTGGGATATTGTGCTCCTAGAGGCTCGTTTTGATGAGAAGGCAGGACCTTGTGGCTAAAGTGCAGAGACTTTGCCTCCTGCTGTTTGGTGTCTGGGAACAGCCTGATTAGAATACTGCCCCAGGGCGGCAGTGGTGGCGCACGCCTTTAATCCCAGCACGTGGGAGGCAGAGGCAGGCGGATTTCTGAGTTCGAGGCCAGCCTGGTCTACAGAGTGAGTTCCAGGACAGCCAGGGCTACACAGAGAAACCCTGTCTCGAAAAACTAGGGAAAAAAAAATACTGCCCCAGGATAGATGGAGCTTCCTGCTGGAGTGCACTGTCACTGGCCTGGTGTGTCTCTGGGATATTGGGTTCCTGGAAGCCACTTCCTAGCTATGCTGTCTCTGAGGAGCAGAGACTGAACCAAGGGAGAAGGCTGGGCTTCGTGGCCACTCTTCCTGGATGCCCTGATTCCAAGCATGTAGCTGGTAGCTCTCACATCTCATGGATATTACAAGTGTAACCGAGTGTCACTTTCCACCAGGCCAGTATGGAATCCCTGAACCATGGAATTTCCCTTTTCGGAGGAGCTACTGGTGTGGGCCTGGACCTCCCAAGAGTTCTATCTTGGCCCATGCCCCACAAGATCCCAAGGGTGAGGTCCCGTGACTCTTAGTAACCCTTGATGGTTTTGACTCCCTTGTCTTCCCTAGAGAAACAGGTCCAGCAAGGCAACTCAATCCCCTAGTCACTCCAGGTCCCTAGGCTCTGGCCATACCCTCTAGGGATCCCTCCCAAAGCCTCTACACACTAAGCAAGCATTCTACCACCGAGTGCCTTCTCAGCCCCTCTCTGCTGGTTTGAGGTGAGCACTCCCTCCCTGAGCCACGCCCCCAGTGCCTCCCTAGGGCAGTTGTAGACCGAGACTCTACCACTGAGCGACACCCCCCCACACCCTATACTTTTTATTTGAGACAGAGTCTCGTGAAAGTTGTCCAGGCCAAGCCTCCCTCAGCCTCCAGAGTAGCTGAGCTGACAGATCTAACCACCATGCCTGTTTCCCTTGACTCTTAATTCCACTGCTAAGCTCTGAGGGACCCCCTGGTTCTCAGCCGACCCTGCTTCCCCTCCACAGTTCTGGTGGAAGAGCCACCCCCTGGCCTGGTTCCTGGTGTCTCCATTCGAGGCCTGACCAAGCATTTTCGTGGCTGTCCACAGCCAGCCCTTCGAGGGCTCAACCTTGACTTCTACGAAGGCCACATCACTGCCTTTTTGGGTCACAATGGGGCTGGCAAGACAACCACACTGTGAGTTGCCAGCCACTATGCTGTCTTTCCCGGGCCTCAGTTTCCCCATTGGTTCCCTAGGCACTGGAGTTGGAGGATTCCTGGTGTGCTATGGAAGCAAGAGCGGGGTCTAGTTTAGACACACAGTAGACTGAAGACAGGGAGTTCCTGGGAGGCCATTTCCCTTCCCTGTAAATGGAGAACAAGCTTACAGCATACAGCCTGAGCATATAGCAGGTCCCCTGAAAGTGTAGGTGGGCTCTTCTTTCCATGAAGGGCCACTTCTCAGATCCCTGAATCCACAGGTCCATCTTGAGTGGTCTCTTTCCACCCAGTAGTGGCTCGGCCTCCATCCTGGGCCATGATGTGCAAACCGACATGGCAGCCATCCGGCCCCACCTGGGCATCTGCCCACAGTACAATGTGCTGTTTGACATGTGAGCTCTGGTGGGCTTGGATGGAGGCGGTGGGAGGGGGCTACCATCCTCTGAGACAACACACACCAAGGGAGCCTCTGTCCATCACCCCTGGCCACAGGCTGACAGTGGAAGAGCACGTTTGGTTCTACGGCCGTTTGAAAGGCGTGAGTGCAGCTGCCATGGGCCCTGAGCAGGAACATTTGATACGGGATGTGGGGCTCATCCCCAAGCGGGACACACAGACACGTCACCTCTCTGGTGAGCTGGCCTACAGAGGCTCCATCCATGGTGTGTGTGGGGTGTAGAGCATCAGGGGCTGACCAGGACACGGGTGTACACTCAGGTGGGGAAGGGAGACTGCACATTGCCAGGTGGGTCACATTAACATTGTCTCTCCTGTTGCTGTAAATATTATTTGGGGGTTTCTACCCCACCTTAGATCATTTTGTTCCCAAGTAAAAGACGCAAACCCTTATATTTATAAAGTTAAACGCAGTAGAGCTGGCAGAGGTATCAGCCCTCTGCGCTGTTTTGTCTGCTTCCCTGTCAGTAACCCCGAGACCTCTACGCCCAGGAATGGAAGCCCCACCTCCCTTTCCTCTGCCCAGCTACAGCCTGTGGGCATCTTTATTAACCAATCACAGATAAGTGGGGGGCAAGGTTTACACAACAAAAGCCAGTATGCACAAGGATCTGCTCATCTCGGGCCAGATCTTGGGACATAGAATTCAGCATCTAAGTACAAGCAGCAGCACTAGGCCAACCCACTACCCTCTCCGACCAGGTGGAATGCAGCGAAAACTTTCTGTGGCCATTGCCTTTGTGGGTGGCTCTCGTGTGGTTATCATGGATGAGCCCACTGCTGGCGTGGACCCCACTTCCCGCCGTGGCATTTGGGAATTGCTACTGAAGTACAGAGAAGGTAAGAGTTGGAAGATGGAATGGAATGGCTTTCTGCTTGAGGGAACAAAAAAAAAAATAGGTTTCTAACTATGAAAAGCTTTCTAACTATGCTGGGATGGGGTTTTGAGGGATGCACAGGAGTTTGCTGCATAGGGTTAAGCAATTCCTGGGAGACACTGCTGCCTGGGTCTTTGCCTGGTAAGCCCAGTGACTCACATGGGTTGGGTCCCTATGTCCAGGTCGGACACTGATTCTCTCCACTCACCACCTGGATGAGGCAGAGCTCTTGGGAGATCGCGTGGCCATGGTGGCAGGTGGCTCTTTGTGCTGCTGCGGGTCCCCGCTTTTCTTGCGCCGACACTTGGGCTGCGGTTACTACCTGACGCTGGTGAAGAGTTCTCAGTCTCTTGCCACCCGTGATGCGGAGGTGAGGGCTGGAGCTGCTCCCTGAGCCCTGTCCCCAGCTCCGTCTTGCTGAGATGGACCACTGTCTTTCTTTGAAGGGAAACCGTGAAGGCACCAGATGGGAAAAGGAGTCGGACGGCAAGGGCAAGGTGGCAGGTGAGCCTGGCTCAGGAGACCCCTGAGGGAAGGGCAGGGGCAGCAACTCAGAGAACTCAAGAGCCCAGACTTTACCTCTGGGCTTCCGTACCCTGGCCCAGAAGGTCTTACTCCAACCTCTGCCCACAGTCGCAGCGTTCACACGAGGAGCCTCAGACAAGAGCAGCCAGGCCCCAGCTCCTGATGCTGTTCCCATTACCCCAAGTACAGCCCGGATACTAGAGCTAGTGCGGCAGCATGTGCCTGGAGCACAGCTGGTGGAGGAACTGCCCCACGAGCTGGTGCTCACGCTGCCCTACGCGGGTGCCCTGGATGGCAGCTTCGCCATGGTCTTCCAAGAGCTGGATCAGCAGCTGGAGCTTCTGGGGCTCACTGGCTACGGGATCTCGGACACCAACCTGGAGGAGGTGTGGGACCTAGTAGGGTTTTGAAGGATGAATAGGAGTCTGTTTATGGATGGCAAGGGGGAACTTCAGAGAGGAAGGATGGCGCTTAGGGGAAGGTGGACGGCTTGGAAGTCTCTTGAAGAGGTCTAAGGGGGACCAGTGATGTATGAGAGTTCCCTCCTGTGAGTCTCTTGCTCTGTCTCTTCAGATCTTCCTAAAGGTGGTGGAGGACGCACACAGAGAAGGTGTGTCTTAGCTCTGTGATCCTTCAAAGCCACCCTGGTCCAGAGTCAAACCAGGCCTGAGACTCCCCATCCTTGGCTGGGTCTGTCCTCGGTGCTGAATCCCGAGTTCCTCCCTGGCACTGGCAATAAGTCCTCCCTTTGAATTCTGGCCTCCATTTTCCCCAGAGGCTCTGGCTTCCTTTTCCTTGGAAGCAAGACCCTGTCCCCAGCCCTGAAGCCTGTTGGTCCCACAGGTGGTGACTCGAGACAGCAGCTGCACCTTCGCACATCCACTCTGCAGCCCCCCACAGGGCTGGAGGCCTCAGTTCTGGAGAATGGGGAGCTGAGTGAGTCTCTCCCCTGCTCGCAACCCTCCCTCGTGGCCCCTAGGGTGCCCGAGCTCACCCTCCCATCCCCCACAGCTAAGCTGATGCTGGATCCCCAAGCCCCACAGGGCTCTGCACCCAACGCTGCCCAGGTGCAAGGCTGGACACTTACCTGCCAACAGCTCCGGGCTCTGCTCCACAAGCGTTTTCTGCTTGCTCACCGCAGCCGCCGGGGCCTGTTTGCACAGGTGACCATGCCCAACACTGAAGAGGATGGGTGACTGTCCTGGGGTGTCTGCTGTCCATGCTGGCTGTCATTCAGTGACTGCATCCCACAACAACCCATTTCCTGCTGTTTGTGGCAGGGTCTGAGGAGCCGTGGGAGGTGGAAGAGGGGGCGGGGTCGGGGTAGAGTGTGTGGAGGTGGATACTGACAGAATTGTCCCCCAGATTGTGCTGCCTGCCCTCTTTGTGGGCCTGGCCCTGTTCTTCAGCCTCATTGTGCCTCCTTTTGGCCAGTACCCACCCCTGCAGCTAAGCCCTGCTATGTATGGCCCTCAAGTCTCCTTCTTCAGGTGGGTGCTGGGCACTGTGAGCACGTGACCTCGGGTGGGTGATAGGATAGCCACAGTCACAGTGCTGGCCTGTCACTCTGCAGTGAGGATGCCCCTGGAGACCCCAACCGGATGAAGCTGCTGGAGGCTCTGCTAGGCGAGGCCGGGCTGCAGGACTCCAGTGTGCAGGGCAAAGCTGCCAAGTGAGGCCCACCCAGCCAGCTCTTAGTGGCTTACCCCCTCAGTATAGCCTAAGTTTCCTCTTTGGCTCTCTCTGCCCTCTCTCCCTGGAGCTCTGCCTTGTGACTCCCATGGTTTGCCTCAGTTTCCCTCCATGGCCCCTTGGGCTCTGGTGATCATGGCTCCCTCGTCTCATTGGACTGTGGGTCCTGTGTCTCCTGGGCCCCTTGCCTAGCATCCACAACCCTCTCCACTCCACAGGGGATCTGAGTGTACACACTCCCTGGCTTGCTACTTCACGGTCCCCAAAGTCCCTCCCGATGTGGCCAGCATCCTGGCCAGCGGCAACTGGACGCCAGAATCTCCATCCCCGGCCTGCCAATGCAGCCAGCCTGGAGTCCGCCGCCTGTTGCCAGATTGCCCAGCTGGGGCTGGGGGTCCACCACCCGCCCAGGCTGTGGCTGGCTTTGGGGAGGTGGTCCAGAATCTCACTGGCCGAAATGTGTCTGACTTTCTGGTGAAGACGTACCCCAGCCTGGTGCGCCGGGGGTGAGAACCCAAGCTCTGTGTGCCCAGCACTGGGGAGGCTGGGTGGGTTCCCCGGCCCTCTTACCTTCTCATTTGACTGTACTACTCTACCCTGTGTGTCTCTCCCGCAGCCTGAAGACCAAGAAGTGGGTGGATGAGGTCAGGTGAGGCGGGACCTGGTCTGGAAAACCCCATCTCTTACTTCCCCACACCCTCTGCTCACTCCCCAGGCCCTCACTCTCCCTGTCTCCACCCCAAACCATTTTCTAGATATGGGGGCTTCTCCCTGGGAGGCCGAGATCCAGACCTGCCCTCAGGACATGAGGTGGCCCGCACAGTGGCAGAGATGCGAGCACTGCTGAGCCCTCAACCTGGCAATGCGCTTGATCGTGTCCTGAACAACCTCACTCAGTGGGCCCTTGGCCTTGACGCCCGGAACAGCCTCAAGGTGGGAGCTGGGGCTAGCAGGCAGGGTGGCCAAGGAGATCCAAGGTCACATGTGTCTCTGGACCTTATGGCCCTTGCTCTGCTCAGATCTGGTTCAACAACAAGGGCTGGCATGCCATGGTGGCCTTTGTGAACCGAGCCAACAATGGACTCCTACATGCCCTCCTACCATCTGGTCCAGTCCGCCACAACCACAGCATCACGACGTTCAACCATCCTTTGAACCTGACCAAGGAGCAGCTGTCTGAAGCTACTCTGTGAGTCCATCTGTTTACTATCACTGGTCATGGTGCTCAGGGGTGGTGGAGATTGGATTGGAGCCTTTCTTGTGCTCGGGGCTGGTGACAAAATGTCATACCAACAAACACTGCAAAGGCCAGGCATTGTGGTAGCACAAACACAAACTTTTAAATTCCAGAACACAAGAGGCAGAGGCAGGTGGATCTCTGTGTGTTGAAGCCAACCTAGTTTATACATACAGAGAGTTCTAGGTTATATATAGACACTCTGTCTCAAGAGAAGAGTAGCCTGGTCTATAGTGTAAGGTCCAAGACAGCCAGGACACACAGAGAAAACCAAAAACAATAACAAAAACAAAACAAACAAACTAAGAAAAGGATAGAGAGCCAGGCAGTGGTGGCGCACGCCTTTAATCCCAGCACTTGACGGGCAGAGGCAGGCGGATTTCTGAGTTCGAGGGCAGCCTGGTCTACAGAGTGAGTTCCAGGACAGCCAGGGCTACACAGAGAAAACCTGTCTCGAAAAACCAAAAAAGGAAAAAGAAAAGAAAAGGATAGAGAGGCAGATAGACTGGCAGAGAGAAAGAGAGAGGGAGAGAGGGAGGGAGACTTTCAGGCTGAGAAACATCCAGATACCCTGGATACCCTGGAACTTGTCCCACTTTTACCAAAAACCCAGACCTCGCATGCCTATACCTCAAAAATTGCCTTGCCCTCTCTCCTATGGGGGATCAGCCCCAGAGACCTCAACGCCATGACCCATTCTGCTCTGAGCCACCCCTGACCTCTTGCCCACAGGATAGCCTCCTCTGTGGATGTCCTTGTCTCCATCTGTGTGGTCTTCGCCATGTCATTTGTCCCAGCCAGTTTTACCCTGGTCCTCATAGAGGAACGCATCACCAGAGCCAAGCACCTGCAGCTGGTCAGCGGCCTGCCCCAAACCCTCTACTGGCTTGGCAACTTCCTCTGGGACATGGTATATGTGGCTAACTGCCTGGTAGGGATGATGGCAACAAGAGAGGGAAGGGGAGGCACAGCCCCTGGCCCTCTGAGCTACTGAGTTAACTTATGTCTTGGACACAGTGCAACTACTTGGTGGCAGTGTGCATAGTGGTGCTCATCTTCCTGGCCTTTCAGCAGAGAGCCTATGTGGCCCCAGAGAACCTGCCTGCTCTCTTACTCTTGCTACTGCTATATGGGTGAGAACCCCCTCTCCCTTGGAGTCTACTCCTCTGAGGTGTGGGGAAAAAAAGAGTCTGTAGTAACTGAAGAAAAAAAGACTCTGAGGTCCAATAGGATCTCAAAAATGATGGAATTCACTGGGCAGTGGTGGCGCACGCCTTTAATCCCAGCACTTGGGAGGCAGAGGCAGGCAGATTTCTGAGTTCGAGGCCAACCTGGTCTACAGAGTGAGTTCCAGAACAGACAGAACTACACAGAGAAACCCTACCTCAAACAAACAAACAAACAAACAAACAAAAAAAGATGGAATTCAGGGGTTAGAGAGATGGCTCAGTGGCTAAAAATGCTAGCTGCTCTTTTAGAGGACCCAGATTCAGTTTATAGTACCCACATGGCTGCTTGTAACTCCAATTTTAGGGGAACTGATGCCCTCTTCTGACCTCAGCAAGCACCAGGCACACACATAATATGTGTACATAGAAGCAGCAAAACGTTTATATACATAAATAAAAATGAATAAACCTTTAACAAATTTAAAAAGCTATGGTAGCTCACACCTTTAATTCCAGCACTTGGGAAGCAGAAGCAAGTTGATCACTGTGAGTTCAAGGACAAACTGGGCTACATTGTGAGAATAAGAGAGAGAGAGAGAGACAGAATTATGAGCTGAGCCAATGTGGCCTTAAAAGCTCATCACATCCTAGCACGTGCCATAAATTTGATGTGTGGCTACCCTTAAGGACATCCAGCATGTAAGTCCTGGTAGCACCTGTCATTCTTTCCTCCCAGCTGGTCTATCACACCACTCATGTACCCAGCCTCCTTCTTCTTCTCCGTGCCCAGCACGGCCTATGTGGTGCTCACCTGCATCAACCTCTTCATTGGCATCAACAGCAGCATGGCCACCTTCGTGCTGGAACTGCTTTCAGATCAGGTGGTACCTCTGCACAAAACCTGGGATTGGGCATGGGGCTGAATTATTGGGTAACATTGGGTTTAGTAACTGACTTCCTAGGTTCTACCTATCCTGAACAGAACCTGCAAGAAGTGAGCCGGATCCTGAAGCAAGTGTTTCTTATCTTCCCCCACTTCTGCCTTGGCCGAGGGCTCATTGACATGGTGCGGAACCAGGCCATGGCAGATGCCTTTGAGCGCTTAGGTGAGAATGTCTGTCAGGTGGGAACTGTGAACAGCATGATTGAGAGTGCCACCTCCAAATTCAGTTATATGGGATGGGGACACATTGCTTTTAAGTGAACAGTTTTAGGTGGCACAAAAATTGTGTCAAATTAAAGGTGAAGAAAATGTAACTAAAAGGTCATATCATGAAAGTCTGACTATATACATAAAGGAGCGTGTGAGACCTTATAGTCTATGTTAGTTCTACCCTAGCAGTACAAGTCGTCTTGCTCACTGTTTTTGAGTCTAGGGTGATCTGCATAGGGGGCAAGACGTGGTCCTTCCTGTCCCCACAGGAGACAAGCAATTCCAGTCACCCCTACGTTGGGACATCATTGGCAAGAACCTCCTGGCCATGGTGGCCCAGGGACCCCTGTTCCTCCTCATCACACTCCTGCTCCAACACCGCAACCGCCTCCTACCACAGTCAGTGGGGACCAGGTGAGGGCAGCAGGGGCCAGAGTCCTTCCCAGAGTCCTACTCACCTGTCTACCTTCAGACCAAAACCAAGACTGCTGCCGCCTCTGGGGGAGGAGGATGAGGATGTGGCTCAAGAGCGTGAGCGAGTGACCCAGGGGACCACCCAGGGGGATGTACTGGTCCTCAGGGACTTGACCAAGGTAGGCACAGGGCAAGGCAAGTAAGTGCCTAGTGAGTGGGGGGTGGCATGGGTACTCCATCCTTTCTAAAGGAGCCCTACCCCTGCAGGTATACCGTGGGCAGGGGAGCCCAGCTGTGGATCGCCTGTGCATAGGGATCCCCCCTGGGGAGGTGAGTCCATTGCAGAGCACCCAGTGCTGAGTCCTGCGCGGTGACAAGCTCCCTGATGGTATTGACTACTTCCTCCCTCTCTGCCTACCTCTATCGAGCCCCTTGGCATGACCTTATTGGGCTTTACTGAGTATGTGCTGCGTACATGCTGTGCACCCATCTTTCATTAAGCACCTCCTGTCACCTAATATTTGGACTCGTATTTATTTTTGTGGCACTAGACATAGAACCCAGAGTCTCAGAAGTGCCTACCCAAAGCTACACAGCTAGTCCACACCATCAGCCCCTCACTGGGGCACTCTAGGCTGCCACTCTATCACTGAGGTGTGTTCCTGTTCTGAGCCCCTTATTGAGCCGTCAGACCTCACTAGGCACCTACTGTGTGCTCACATTTTAAAAAACATGTTGTTATGTACAAACACAGGGTTTGGGTTTGGCTTTTTATTAAGATTTATTTAAGCTGGGCAGTGGTGGTAACGCCTTTAATCCCAGCACTTGGGAGGCAGAGGCAGGTGGATTTCTGAGTTCAAGGCCAGCCTGGTCTACAGAGTGAGTTCCAGGACAGCCAGGGCTACACAGAGAAACCCTGTCTCAAAACAAAACAAAACAAAAATAAAAGATTTATTTTATGTATGTGAGTACACTTTGCTCTCTTCAGACCCTAGAAGAGGGCATTAGATCCCATTACCGATAGTTGGTGCTCACATTTTTTGAGCACAAACTGTGATCCCCGAAGGGGTGTTGAATGCCACTTTGATGGGGGTCATCTTTTCTCATACACTAACAGCATTCATCGAGCCCTTACTCTATCTATACATGCCTGTATCAAGTCCTTCTCAGTTAAAATTTCTTAGGCCACGACACATAGGCATACTCTTTTGCTGGCTATCTACTACAGGTCAGAACACATCTGTGAACACAGGTGAGCCTACTGAGGCAGGAGGATCAGATGTTCAGGGTCATCTTTGGCTATGTAGGAAGCTCAAAGCCGGCCTGGGTTACATGAGATCCTGTCTCCAAAACCACAGATAACTAAAACAAAGATGGCCCCAAGCTATTCTCTGTTAGATGAGATGGTTCTGCCTCTCCCAGACTCTAGTGCCCCCCCCCTTTCACCTTTCCATCTGGTAACACTGGGGGCTGTGGATGGCAGCCCTAGACTAGGAAGGGTTTGCATGTTCCTTGCAGTGTTTCGGGCTTCTGGGTGTCAATGGGGCAGGGAAGACGTCCACCTTCCGCATGGTGACGGGGGACACGCTGCCTAGCAGTGGTGAAGCAGTGCTGGCAGGCCACAAGTAAGATGGTCCTTGTACCCTGAACCCTGGTTCATATCCCATGTGTCCCTTGAGTGAACATGGTCCTTCACCAGCCTAGTCCCTGGGACCTGCGCCCCTCTGTGCATGGTCCACATGCCCTGAGACTCCTGTGCTCTCCACAGACACCCACGCAATCCTGCGTGGGTGGCCTGTAAGCTCTTTAGCTTTTTGTCCCCACCCCAGCGTGGCCCAGGAGCCATCTGCCGCGCACCGCAGCATGGGCTACTGTCCCCAGTCTGATGCCATCTTCGACCTACTGACTGGACGTGAACATCTGGAACTGTTTGCGCGCCTGCGCGGGGTGCCGGAAGCCCAAGTTGCCCAGGTGAACACGCCCCGTCCCTGTGCTAGCCAGGGCCTCGTCCCTCTCAGTATGGCCGGGCCCACACTCATCTGGCTCTGCTCCGCAGACTGCGCTCTCTGGCCTGGTGCGCCTGGGCCTTCCTAACTATGCAGACCGACCCGCGGGTACCTACAGCGGAGGCAACAAACGGAAGCTGGCGACAGCCCTGGCTCTGGTTGGTGACCCAGCTGTGGTCTTTCTGGTGCGTGAAGGCGGGATCTGAGTGGGTTGTGGATGGGAACAGAGTGACTTGGGCCGAGCATTGGTGAACTGAGGTCTGAGCTGTTGGAGGTCATAGAGGGGGTGCCTGTGCAAAACCGGGCTTCATTGGACTTTACCTAAGCAGAGTGAGGTGTGATTGAAGTGTGCTCTGGCTTAGACAGGACAGAGCCCCAGTGGGCAGGCTTTGAGCCTGACACTGCGGTTCCACCTGGCTCAGAGTCCATATCCTTTGCAGGACGAGCCCACCACAGGCATGGACCCAAGTGCACGGCGATTTCTTTGGAACAGCTTGCTGTCCGTGGTGCGCGAGGGCCGCTCCGTAGTGCTCACGTCGCACAGGTGAGCCCCAGGGCCACACTCTGGCCACCTCGCAGGATGAGGTGATCCTGAACCCGGTGAGGTCCCTAGGGTGGGACAGAGCGTGGTCTCCGAGCAGGCAGGCTGGGCCCAGCCGCACTCACACTGTCACCCACAGCATGGAGGAGTGCGAAGCGCTCTGCACGCGCCTGGCCATCATGGTGAACGGGCGGTTCCGCTGTCTGGGAAGCGCTCAGCATCTCAAAGGCAGGTGAGCTGGGCAGGATGGAAGCGAAGAGAAGAGAGCGCTGGGTGTGGTCAGGGCTAGGAGCCAGGGGCAGGGCTGTATGGTGCCTCTTAGAGGTGGAGCCAGACTGTATAAGGGGAGCCTGGGAAGGTGAAAGTGTTCGGTGGAGTTTTTTTGGATGGAATCCAGGGGAGTTGAGGAGTGTCCGTCCTTGGATACAGGTGTGCCAGGTCCTCTGAGTGGGCGTGGTCTTATAGACTCATGGGCGTGGCTCGAAAGCAGGATAGGGTGAGAAGGAATTGGGTTGGGTCCAAGTGTCCAAGACAGGCTAGGGAGAGGTCTAGTGGAAGTAGGGAGCAGTGAGATTTCGAGAAGCAGTGGGGGCCATGGCCTGCATCACTGGTCTTGTCCCCTCCAGGTTCGGGGCTGGCCACACACTGACTCTCAGGGTCCCACCGGACCAGCCTGAGCCAGCGATAGCCTTCATCAGGACCACATTCCCTGGTGCTGAGCTCCGGGAGGTGCATGGCAGCCGGCTGCGCTTTCAACTGCCACCTGGGGCCGGATGCACCCTGGCAAGAGTGTTCAGGGAGCTGGCTGAGCAGGGCAAGGCCCACGGTGTGGAGGACTTCTCTGTGAGCCAGACCACTCTGGAGGAGGTGACTTCTGCCACCCTCAAAGGGCTTGAAGGGAAGAGCTGGGGGGAGCCTCAGGACCCTGGGCTGACATCCCCCATCCATGCCTTTCTGTCCCCTCCATGTCTCTGCCTTGCCAGGTGTTCCTACATTTCTCCAAAGACCAAGGGGATGAAGAGGAGGGCAGTCGGGAGGAGACCGAAGCAGGGGAGGTTTCCACACCTGGCTGGCAGCATCCCAAACGTGTCAGCCGATTCCTGGAAGACCCCAGCTCTGTGGAGACCATGATCTGAGCATGCCTGCCTTGGGACTGAGTGGCAAAGCTCAGAGGGTCTCTGTACCATACACTGGCTCCCAGAAAGCCTTGGGCTCAGGAGGAAATAAAAAGAAAAGAGAGTGAGACCGTGGCTGAGTTTGTGTTTAAGAAGCCCTAGCTCTGTACTGTCTACACACTATGGCATGTACAGTATGTGCGTGTGTCTGTGGTCACAGATCTGGGTGATGGCTGCTGTGACAGCCAATCAGTGCCTGCAACAAGGACACTTCCCAGGTGTCCAGTCACATGTATCCTGACCTGCATGTACCTATGTGGGTCTGACACCCAAGGGCGGGACTTGTGAGTGTTTCTGACTATGAAGTGGAGATGAGGTCAGGCTTGTGGAATGTTCCAGACGGTGTAGAGGACCCTGCTTCTTACCTGGCCTGACCAGAAGCCCACCTCAGAGCCAGTCAACCATCATCCTGCGACAACTTCCCAAACCCACCCCTAGCCATCCAACTATGAGTGGGAGGCACGGGACCCTTAAGGGGCTCCTTGACTGGGTTTGTGGCTGGACCAGAGCTTGGAGAGCGGGCCTAGGTACCGCAGGCTGCGGCCTTTCTGGGCTGTGTCCTGGAGAGCCACCCAGTGTGTCTGAGGTCAGTGGGGTTTGGGATGGTTAAGGGACAGGGTGTCTAAATTAGATAGGCTCTCTGGGTGTCATCCATGTGTCCTGAGGCTCAGAGCTGGGATTATGGAAGGCAGAGTGGGAACAGGAGCCAAGTGGAGACCAGCAGGGCAGTGGAGCTCCTGGGTTGCAGGCTTGGAAGCCACCCAGGGCATGCATGGCTCCTTCAGGAGACAGTAGGGCTGGTGACTACAGGGAATGGGGGTCACCTGTGCGTGGTGAGGGAGTCAGGGGGTGTCTGTTGGATCTGTGTGCGAACCTCTGTTGCTCAGCCTCCTCTCCAAGCCTTGCATATCAGTATACACACACGACACTGACTTTCTTGACTGTACGGTATGTCCCAGCAAGGGTCAGCTAACGCCTCAGTCAGGCAGCCAAACATCCTCAGGTCGCAGGCTGCAAGTGGAAGGTGGCCTGCTGTGGGGAACCTGTGTCAGCGTCAGTGTGCAGAGTCCTATAAGAGCTGACACCAGGGACAGTCACACTGGGGGCGGATCTGTGGTGTCGCCTCCCTCCCTCCCTCTACTGAGGGCCTTTTCCTGTGTAGGAGACTTATGCGCCAATGAGGGCCAAGCCCGTCACGTGGGTCTGACAGCTGGGGAGGGGGTGGCCCTGAGCAATGTGGTCCAGAGACAGCCAGCACCAGGCGCTACAGGACTGAGACCACCCCCCAGGCCCCCACCCGTGCCGCTGCCTGCCTGTCCTCACCTAGGGCCACTGGGGTTGGCTCCACCATGTTCTCTCGGAAGAAGCGAGAACTTATGAAAACTCCCTCTATTTCCAAAAAGAACCGCGCGGGGAGCCCCAACCCGCAGTCGTCCTCAGGGGTGAGTGGGGCACAGAGAGGGTGGGGATCCAGGATGACACTCACAGCCTGTGGCCACTGATGGGCACAGGGCACAACTACGGCACCATGCTGGGCCCACGCTGGGGGACCCGGGCCAGCTATAGTCCCCAGCAGTCACGATGGCCAATGACAAGGAGCGGCTGGAACCTGGGGGTCTGCCTTACGGTAGGCTGGGATGTCCTTGGGTGGCCACCAAGTCACCCATCTTGATAAGGAATGTCCCTGTCATGTGCCAATGGAGGTTGTGGGTAGTGGGTAGAACTGGTACTGGAGTCTAGTAACTAGGCTGTAAAATGGGGTTGGAGCAATTTTAGGGTTCTGGAAGCCAGTGGGGAAATTGTGTTGAACTGGGGTCCAGGCGTGCAGAGCAGATTTGGAGGAGTCTCTGAGTTTCTCCAGGACCTGCGGCTGCCTGCTGAGTTTTTGAGAATTTGTGAGGTTTAGAGGTATCTCTACTAGGTCTGGGGGTGTCCTCAGACCCAAGAGCTTGATGATCTTTTCAAGTCACAGAAGTTATCCATTTTTTAGAAAGTGGACACCCATGGAGGTATCTGGGGTGGCTAGAGGGCTAGAGACCCACGAGGGTCCTCCCCACCCCCACCAGGAAGTGGGGTGCCCCCTCCCTCCTGTGCCCCACAGGCCCCGCCTCTGGCTGTGGTTTGGGTAGGGACGGTTGTTTGTGAAAGCTAAAGACAGAAGTATGTTGGGTAACAGGTGGGGGGGGGCTTACAATTCTCTGCCCCCTGACCTCTGACCCCCCTGAAGAATTTCTGGGAAAACTGAGACAGTGTCTGGGATGGAGGGTTCCCTTGACTCCTCTTCCCTATACCCTCCTAGGAGCTGCCCAAGAAGGACTGTACCGAAGCTCTCGGCCTGGAGCCACCAGCCACATCCCTGTCCACAGTGGCCAAGGGCACAGGGACACTCAAAAGACCCACCAGCCTGAGCCGCCATGCCAGTGCGGCGGGCTTCCCGCTCTCGGGCACTGCCACCTGGACCCTGGGCCGTGGGTACCGAAGCCCTCTTTCTGCGGCCAGTCCCGCAGAGCTACCCACCGAGGGTGCTTTCCCCGATGGCGTAGAAGACATCTCAACCCTGCTGGCGGACGTGGCCCGCTTTGCGGAGGGCTTGGAGAAGCTCAAGGACTGTGTGCTGAGGGATGGTGAGGATCTCCTGAGCAGCAGTGTCAGAGCGGGAGGGAGGGAGGGAGGGCCTCACCCCAGCATTCAAGAGGGAGGAGCTCTGTGAGTCTACACTTGAGTCCCATGCAGGTCAGCCAGAATTACAGTGAGACCCTGACTCAGAAAGAAAGGAAGAGAGAGAGAGAGAGAGAGAGAGAGAGAGAGAGAGAGAGAGAGAGA
>JADRCD010189660.1:20879-41643 GCA_019843815.1 Montemys delectorum
AGAGAGAGAGAGAGAGAGAGAGAGAGAGAGAGAGAGAGAGAGAGAGAAGGAAAGAAGAAAAAGAAAAAGAGAAAGAGAAAAAGAAAAAGAAAAAGGATGGGAGGAAATGAGGAGGCTTCTAATAGGATGCAAAGAAGTGCATGTGTCAACTAAGGTTCTGAAGGATGTGTAGGAGTTTGCTGGCACACCCTGCCCTACAGGGGGAATGTCTTAGGCATTTGCTCATATACATAGAAATTGAGGTTGTATGTAAGGAGCATTATGTGAGGACAGAGGGCTGCAGAGGCTGAAGGACCCTGGTGGCATCCCTACGGGACTGTGGAACACAGAATGTGTTAAAGCAAAGGACACAGGGGGGTCCTGGAAGTGAGTGGCCCGTTCTGTTTTCTCCTGCACACAGTTGTTGATGTCTCCGTCCGTTTCCTCCAGAGTTATTTTCACCTCCTTCCTGTTTGTCTCTGGCAGCTCAGTGAAATGGGTCGGGCACCAGCCTTAGCTCCCCCACTCCAGGCTGCTCCCCGGAAACCACATGTCAGAGCTGTGCCCAGCAGCAGCTCCAGTCCTCCCAGCCACCCCATCCCACAGATCCAGGGAGATCCAGAGAGATGGAGGCTGGGTCCAGCCTCACCCAAGAGCATGTGCAGGCTGCTCCCTCCTGGAGAGGATGGGAGCCCCCGGGGTTTATCTGGTCTTCCGGGTGGAGGCTGAGTCTGCTGTTCTGGGAAAACCTTAATCTCTAGCCTTTCTTTACTCAGGCATCCTTGGAGGCCTGGTCTGTGTAGGGTCATCAGCTAACTGTGACCCCCAAGCCTGTAGAGGGCCTGGGCCAGCACCCAGGGTGCACTAGCCTCTGGCTGTGGGTTATTTTTTTTTTTTTAAACAAGACAAGAGAGTCCAGGTGCATTGAAGGCTGCAACTGGGGGTGGACACAGGGCCCTTACAGCCAGCCCTTCCTCTGGAGCCTTCTCCTGCCCTGAGAGTCCAACTCCCAGCCTCAGTTTACCAGAAAACCTCACCCTCACACCCCGTCAAATTCCTCCTCTGCGGTCAGGGGACAGCCCTAGAGCTGGTCTATGGAGATATGGGGGGTGGGGTTGTTCCCAGAGAAAGGCAGAGCCTGATGACCGGCTTAAGCTGGTTTGGCTGTTGGCTATCCCCCCCCCCCCAAGAACTCCCAGGCATGGAGGACCCAGGTCCCTTGATGACATACTAGCGTTCCATCCCTCCATACATCCCTGAGCAATGTGTGTCTGTGGGACTCTACATCCAGCGCTGGCCCACGACCCCCAGTGCTGCCAGACTCAGGCCCGAGGTGAGGTGAGAAGACTGTGCAGGGTGTGGGTCCCCCACCCCACCCCACGCAAGGCCAGGACCCTGCCACGTGGCCTGGTCAGAGGCTTTGCACAGCCCCAGGGTGCCCAGGAGCTCTGTATTCCTCTTGGCTGCATCTCGGGCAGGCGTCATCCTGCCTACAGGTGGCCCATGTGAGGGGCTGTAGGGACCCCGGCTGCCCAGAGGGGGTGAGGCTTCCCGGCCAGCGTTCCTGGAGCCAAGTACGCCTCCCAGATGTGGGCTCAGATTCTGACCCCCAGAACATGAAGGGAATGGCCTCCGGGGTGGCATCCCACCGGGGCCTCGGTGTCTACGGGGGGCCAGGGAACTTTGTCAGATTCGGTCTTGAGGTCCTCCCGTCTTCAATGTCCTATCATGTCGAATAAGGTCTTGCGCTTGCCCGCCCTGAGCAGTGGCGGGGGTGGGGGTGGGCTGGGGAACAGTCAAAAAGCTCTGCCTTCCAGCTGAGGGCGTTTGAGGATGGAGGGCTGTGGTGGAGGCTGAGGCGAGCGGCCGGTCTGAACCGCACAGGGACAAGGTCTGGTTCAGCATCTAGATCGGACTGCTACCCTCTTGGCTCTGATGCTTTCCACGGCTCCTGTTGCTCAGAGGTATAAAGATACCAAGCCTGGCAAGGTCCCCTAAGGAAAGCTGTGTGACCACTAATAAGTGACTTTCCCTCACTGGCCACATCTGCAAGACCAGTGGGGATGTGAGGCTTCCTCCCTCCTGGTGTAAGTCCAAGAGAGAGTAAAGTTAATGGGCTTGCTTGGAAAAACCCTCTCTTCTGTCCACCCCTGCCTCAGTTTCCCCATCTGGAAAGACTGGGGCCAGCCTCTTCCTTCTCATCCATGCTAACTCTGCCCAGCAGACCTCCTTGAGGCCCGCCGGCCACTGGCCCATGAGTGCCTGGGTGAAGCTCTTCGAGTCATGCGCCAGGTCATCTCCAAATACCCACTCTTGAACACGGTAGAGACTCTCACAGCCGCCGGTACACTTATTGCCAAGGTCAAAGGTCAGTCCGGGGAGATCCACTGTGGGAGGGTTTACCAGAAGAGGGGATCTCTGTAGTGGGGTTTTGAAGGATGCATAGGCATTTGACAAACGCACTTCCCACCCCATCTGCCTCTCAGCCTTTCATTATGAATGCAACAATGAATCAGATAAGAGGGAGTTTGAGAAGGCTCTGGAGACCATCGCTGTGTCCTTCAGCTGCACGTGAGCTAGGGGTCTGTTGGGGGGGGGGCAGAGTGGAGTTGGGAAGAACAGCTGATGTGGACCTCTGGAATGACTCCCCCTGGCCCTGCAGTGTGTCAGAGTTCCTTTTGGGTGAAGTGGACAGCAGTACTCTCCTGGCCGTGCCTCCCGGAGACCCCAGCCAGGTGAGCAGCCAGCAGCTCACGTCCAGGTCAACGTGTTTGTGGGAGGGAGTGGCCCTCTCCCACAGGGTGGGCACCTGGTCTCAGCTGTGTGACTCTATCTCCTGGGCTGTGTGGGCCTCTCTGATGAGCCATCGAGAGGGTGTTAGAGGTAAGAAGGGGCAGGGCAGAAGTGCCGCCCGAACAGAACGTGATTCCTCACACAGTCCATGGAGAACCTTTATGGGCCTGGCACCGAGGGGCCCCCACACAGCGTGGAGGAATGTGAAGAAGGTGAGTGTCTCCGAGTGTGAGGCTGGGTAGGCAGGAGGTGGCGGGGGCCACAAGAGCTGTGGACATCTGGACTGAGCATTGGCCCCCCAAAGGTTGCCTGCCCCCGGAGGAGGTAGACATGCTTCTCCAGCGCTGCGAGGGGGGCGTGGACGCCGCGCTGCAGTATGCAAAAGACATGGCTAGGTACATGAAGGATCTCATCAGCTACCTGGAGAAGAGGACCACCCTGGGTGAGAGACGAGAGACACATGGGGCAGGGGGCGGAGCGGGGGGGGGGGGGGATGAGGTCTAGGGAAGGCCGTTTCAAAGCCTCACTCTGCACTCCATTCACTGGTAGAGATGGAATTCGCCAAAGGTCTCCAGAAGGTTGTCCACAACTGCAGACAGAGCGTCACACATGAGGTGGGTTGGGCACAACAGGCGTGGGAAGAGGGATGCATAGGAGTTTGACAGGCGTGGCTGCTTCCTCCTACTCCTCCCAAGGGCTCCTGTTGGATGCCATGCCCGCCTGTTGCTAAGAGTGGCTACAGGAGCTGGGCAGTGGTGGTTCACACCTTTTATCCCAGCACTTGGGAGGCAGAGGCAGGATTTCGGGGTTCAAAGCCAGCCTGGTCTACAGAGTGAGTTCCAGGACAGCCAGGGCTACGCAGAGAAACCCTTTCTCGATAAACCGAAAAAGAAAAAAAAAAAAAGAGTGGCTGCAGGGTGCTGCAGGGTGCTAGGACCCCTCAGTCCTCATTCTGGTGACCAACCATTCCGCCCCACAGCCCCACATGCCTCTCTTGTCCATCTACTCACTGGCCCTGGAACAAGATTTGGAGTTTGGCCACGGCATGGTGCAGGCAGTGGGCACGCTGCAGACCCAGACCTTCATGCAGGTGGGCTGTGCCTGAGGTGAGGTGGCCTGCTGGCTGGGGATGCCACCCACCAGTTTGGCACTCACGGTCCATCCCTGCATCCCTTAGCCCCTGACCCTGCGGCGGTTGGAGCATGAGAGACGCAGGAAAGAGATCAAAGAGTCTTGGCATCGTGCACAGAGGAAGCTGGTAAGGGCCACCGGGATGTGGCCAGTGTCCCCCGAGTTGGTTGGTGCAGGTTCCCTGTGCTTACAAAGAGCAGTTAGTTGTTCTGGAGACGCTGAGACACTCCAGTCTCTGCAGGGCACTCAAGAGTCCCACACACGTTCAGATGCTCAGAAATTCAGAGAGAAACTGAGTGGAGTCTCAGCCTCAGTCGATGTAAACTCCATGTACACCACTGACCAGGAGAACATGGGGCCCTGAGCTATGTGGCCAGCATCCCTATAAAACCAGGTGTGGCATCCCGAATCTGTAATCCCCACACCCAACCCAGGTGGGATGGATGGCTCTAGGGCTTGATGGCCAGAAAGCCTAACTGGATCTGGGTTCATTGGGGCACCTGTCTCAGAAAACAAGTGGGCAGTAGTGGTGCCTGCCTTTAGTTCCAGCACATGGCAGGCAGAGGCAGGAGGCTCTTTGCTTGTCCCAGCCCAATCAGAGATGCATAGTGAGGCCCTGTCTCAAAACTGAAAGAAAAAAGTCCCAGCCCTCCACCTCTGCCTTGCACTCACACGTGCACACACACAGATACAGATGGTGTCCAGCCTCGAGCTAATAAGCCTGTGCCCCGCACCTGTCTCTGATTGGGGTTCCAAAATGAATGGGTCGTTGGGGGTGTGCACCCTGCTTCTCTCCAAGCGACAGCCCCTCTTCTCAGTTTCTGTGAATCCTCTCCGTCTATATCCTTTGCTCAGAATGGATGACATGGATAACACAAGGAATTGTTATTGATTTCCTAGAGCTCTGTACATATTATTATGGAATACAAAGTGCAATACTCTTGGGAGTCCCTCCCCCAAATTTTGTCATTTGATTTTTTTGTTGTTGTTTTTTGTTTTGTTTTGCTGTTTGTTTGTTTTTCGAGACAGGGTTTCTCTGTATAGTCATGGTGTCTTGGAACTCACTCTGTAGACCAGGCTGGCCTCAAACTCAGAAATCCGCCTGACTCTGCCTCCCAAGTGCTGGGATTGAAAGCATACACCACCACTGCCTGGCGCCATGAGGATTTTTGTTCTGTCTGTCTATCTATCTGTCTGTCTGTCTATCTATTTGTATTTGGGGTATTTCGGGGGCAGTGTCTCCGTGTAGCCCTGGCTGTCCTGGAACTTGCTCTGTAGACCAGGCTGGCCTTGAGTTCACAGAGATCAGCCTGCCTCTGCCTTGCTTTCAGAGTGCTAGGATTAAAGGTTCGCACCACTGCCTGGCTTGAGGTTTGTTTATTTATTTATTTTACTTTGAGAATCCAGGCTTAACATGAGCTCTTCCTCTGAGACCCTGGAGTCTCACCCAGAGTCTCTAGCCTTCGTGGTGTGCGCTCCCCCACCCAGACCCGTTAGTTTGTGACTCAGTGCTTCCTGTCACCCCAGGGTGCTACGCTTCCTGCCAGGGCGGCTCTCTGTTTTCATCTGTAAGACAGGAAGTGAAACTTCCTGAGACCTGGCGTGGGGAGCGAGCGGGGAGATGTGTTTCACTTTGTGTTTTTGTTCAGCTCTGAGTCATGCCTCAGTTTCCCCATGGGGTCCCACTGCACATGCTGCCAGTGTCTCTGCTGTCAATGGTCCCTGCTGGCTGGCTGGGAATGTGGGGTCCTTGCTGGTGAGGAGGGAGGGAGGGCAGAGCCAGGGTGAGGCACAGGCTGGACCCTCTCTCCTCTCACAGCAAGAGGCAGAGGCTAATCTGCGCAAGGCCAAACAGGGTTACAAACAACGCTGTGAAGACCACGACAAGGCCCGGCTCCAAGTGGCCAAAGCTGAGGAGGAACAACAGGGCACGGGGCCAGGAGCAGGCACTGCAGTCTCCAAGACCCTGGACAAGAGGCGGAGGCTAGAGGAAGAGGCCAAAAACAAGGTGCATTAGCTGGAGGGGCCCAGAGGAGTCCTGGAAGGGAGAGAAGTGCCTCGGGGAGACATGCGTGTCGCCACCACCACCTATGCCCAGCTCCCCTTTGCTGTTTCTTCATTTAATTTTTGGCTGTACTGAGAATGGATCTCTAGGCCTGTCCACAGGCAACATAGGACAAGTGCTCCACCCTGACCACGCCCCCAGCCCCTCACTGGGGGATTCTAGGTGGGGGCTCCACCCCTGACCACACCCCAGCCCCTCGCTGGGGGATCCTAGGGAAGAACTCCACTCCTGAGCCTTGCCCTTGACCTACCTCTTATATTTCATCTAGAGACAGATTCCCTAAATTTCCCAGGCTGTCCCTCAGGTAGTGACATGCCATATGTGCCCACCATAATGGTCTCTCCTGGATTTCTGTGTCAATACCCTCACCCGACCCTTGCCCCTAACCAATCCTTCAGGCAGAGGAGGCCATGGCTACTTACCGCACATGCGTGGCAGACGCCAAGACACAGAAGCAGGAGCTGGAGGACACAAAGGTGACTGCGCTGCGGCAGATCCAGGAGGTCATCAGGCAGAGCGATCAGACCATTAAGTCGGTGTGTGGTGGGCAGTGGGTGGGCTGAACTTGGAGAGGTGAGGGTAATGAGCGGGATTTGGTGTATTTGCTAAAGGGGCGGAGCATAATGTGGGCAGGGCAAGGGCAGGGTTTGGTTTGGCACGGTGATTCTAGTAGTGTAGAACAGTGGATAGGTGGAGCAGGGTAGGGCAAGACTCATTCGCCGCAGCAGACGTATGGTCTGTTACAAGCTGGATAATGCAGCAGGGTCCCAGCAAGGGTAGGGTGGCCATGGGAGGGTGTCCTGGGGCTGAAAGCGAACTGTGCAAGGGGCAGGGTTTGAAGTAGCAGGGATAGGGCTTTGGGCAGGGTGCAGGGGCCGGGTGTCAGTTCTTTGAAAGTTGAAGGGTGTGGCTTAGTAGATGGGTTGGGGCAACAAGCAAAGTGCCCTGGGACAGTCCTTGTCTAGTGTGTGAACTCTATGGGTTAGAGCGGTTTGGGCTGCAGACAGGAGGGTCTGGTGGGTGCTCTACAAGAGTGGGTGTGGTTTGGGGGTGGAGCGCTGTAGGGGCAGAACTATTGGGTCAGGGTGCTGAACTGTGGGCGTGGCTTGGGGTGTGGCCCAGCTCTTGACTAGCACGTCTCCTCCAGGCCACCATCTCCTACTACCAGCTGATGCACATGCAAACAGCACCGCTGCCCGTGAACTTCCAAATGCTGTGCGAGAGCAGCAAACTATATGACCCGGGCCAACAGTACGCATCTCACGTGCGTCAGCTGCAACGAGGCGAGGAGCCCGACGTGCGCTACGACTTTGAGCCTTATGTCTCCTCCAATGCCTGGTACCTTCGCCCTGTGCAGCCACATGCTTCCAGTGGGAGTGTGGGTGGTAGATCTGGGGAGACCTCTTACTGACACCTACCACTAGGTCCCCAATCATGCGTACACGGAAGGGGAGCTTCAACCCTGGCGACGCTTCAGGACCTGAAGCTGCTGGCAGTCCCCCCGAGGAAGGCGGCACCTCTGAGGGGGCTCCCAACAAGGACCACAGGGGTGAGTGTGTGCAAGCACACAGAGCAGATGCTGCATTCTGATGACCCCTGCTTCCTGCTGTGGGGATACGCTTTCTTCATCCCTCTCTCATCCTGCAGGGGGACGAGGTCACCAGGTACATAAGTCCTGGCCCATCTCCATCTCAGACACCGAAGTCAGTCTGGACGCCAGCTCAGGTGAAGTGGCACCTGGGTGTGTGTCACACAGGGGAGTCCCAGGCAGGGCCAGCCTGGCTCCAGTGTTTCACAACCCTGTTTTCTATTTAGGGGACTTGAAGAAGTTCGATCGAACATCGTCCAGTGGGACCATGTCATCCGGTGAGGAGCTGGTAGATCAGGAAGCTGGCTTGGTAGCCTCAGCCTTTGATTCAGGTGAGGGGCCCCCAGTGAGCCCTATCGATGGAAGGAATTTAGACATGATTTATCCAACTGGCCTCCAGCTGTCTCGGTGACACTGGCTTTTCATCCTGTCTGCAGCTGACCTTAATGGCATGGACCCTGAGATACCTGTGGCCATGCCCAGTGGACCCTTCCGCCATGTGGGATTGTCTAAGGCAGCCCGCACACACCGACTTCGCAAGCTGCGCACGCCGGCCAAGTGCAGAGAGTGTAACAGCTACGTGTACTTCCAAGGAGCCGAATGTGAAGAGGTGTGTGCGTGCCCCGAGCCCTGGGCCTGGGCCTGGGCGTCATCAAGGATCAGGATGGAGTGGATAGACCAGGGACTGGCAGTGCAAGCGCAAAGCTCTAGGTTCCCGTTCCAGTATCAGGACTCCAGAGTCATCCTTGGCTACAGAGCAAGTCTAAGCCAACCTGGGCTACATGAGACCCTGTCTCAGAAAGATCAAAATGGCCTGTGAAAGGCAGGGGAGGTTTTAGGTCTGACAATGTGCTCCAGGTACAGGATCCTCCAGGGCAGAGACCCCGGGCTTGTGGAGGTGGGGCCTGGCATTTACAGTAGGTGTCTGGAAAAGTGACATTTTGTCATCTCTCAGTGCTGTCTGGCTTGTCACAAAAAGTGTTTGGAGACCTTGGCCATCCAGTGTGGCCACAAGAAGCTTCAGGGTCGCCTGCAGCTGTTTGGACAAGACTTCAGCCAGGCAGCCCACAGCACCCCTGACGGGGTGCCCTTCATTGTCAAAAAATGTGTCTGTGAGATCGAGCGGCGGGCACTGCACACCAAGGTGAGGTCCTGGGACAGGAAGGGTTTAGTGGAGAACCCAGAGGACCTGGAGCTGATGCAAAGTCTAGGCTTGAGGGTGACTGTCGACTCTCCCAGGGGATCTACCGGGTCAACGGCGTGAAAACTCGTGTGGAGAAGCTGTGCCAGGCCTTTGAGAATGGCAAAGAGCTGGTGGAGTTGTCACAGGCCTCACCCCACGACATTAGCAATGTCCTAAAGCTATATCTGCGGCAGGTGAGGCCAATCTGAATGGACCCAGATCTGTGGGAAGGGTGTGGCCAGGGCGGAGCAGGAGCAGGACATTAGCATGGTAGGGGAGGGCAGTCAGAGGCTGCCGTTGATGAGCCTCTACTGTGAGTTTGTTAGAGACAGGTGGGGAGCAGGTGTGTGCATGGGGACCGGTGGGGTGTCGTGGTATTGCAGATGAGAGAGGGTCACATTCTATGCTAATAGGCGTGGCAAGAGCTGGGTGGGTTTGGCTACTGAGCCTGAGCAGGGTCATGGTGATGTGCTTGAGTCACTCTGTATTGGTGGAGCTAAAACTAGGTTGGACCAGCCCCTGGGCACTGCTAGGACTAGTGAAGGTTTGAGGTAGGGATGGGGTGGACCTAGATACTGCAGTGGGTGGGACCCGTGCACGATGGGCGTGGTCAGAGCTGGGCAGGAGCCAAAAGGAGGTTCTGAGCTGGTGGGCGTGTCTAGAGGTGGATGGGCAGGGGTGGCAGGTACAGGGATGGATGGGGAAATGTTAGGTAGTACAGTGGGGTTCTTGCTGTGGTGGGCGTGGTTAAAGCTGATGGACAAGCCTCTAGCAGGTCTGGACTGGACTTAATGTGGTGGGTTAGACCGGCCTCTAGTAGGGGGAGGGGCTTGTCAGATACTCACTTTTGCTAGGCCAGACCCTGTGACCTCTATCTGAATGTGTCACCCTGCAGCTGCCGGAGCCCCTCATCTCTTTTCGCTTCTACCATGAGCTAGTGGGGCTAGCTAAGGACAGCTTAAAGGCAGAGGCCGAAGCCAAGGCAGCGAGCCGGGGTCGGCAGGATGGGTCCGAGAGTGAGGCTGCAACCTTGGCCATGGTGGGCCGCCTGCGTGAGCTCATGTGGGATCTGCCAGCCGAAAACCGGGCCACACTTGTATACCTGCTGAGGCACCTGCGAAGGTGAGGGTCCCTGAGTGGCGCAAAAGCAGACTAGGGGGTCGCTGGAGCCACACTCACCCACACCCATCTCTGCTTCTCCCCAGGATCGTGGAAATGGAACAGGATAACAAGATGACCCCTGGGAACCTGGGCATCGTTTTCGGGCCCACACTGTTGCGGCCTCGACCTACTGACGCCACCGTGTCCCTCTCTTCTCTGGTGGACTACCCCCACCAGGCCCGTGTTATCGAGACTCTGATTGTCCACTATGGCCTGGTCTTTGAGGAGGAGCCAGAGGAGGAATCTGACAGCCAGGTAAGGGAGGTGGGAGCCCTTTAGGCTATGGGGAAGTGGCACAAATATGCTGGGAGGGTTCTGGCTACATCTCAGTAGTAGAACGCTGGATCTGCATACTGGAAGCCCTGGGTTCGGGTTCCATCCGCAGCATCAGTAAGCCAGGTTGTGTGGGCGTCTCATCCCAGGACTTAGGGATGGAGGGAGCAGGGCAAAGGGCTTCAAGACCAGCATCAGCTACAGAGCAGGTTTGAAGCTAGCCTGGGCTACACGAGAACCTTATGTAGCTGTGTCCAAACAAAACAAAACAAAAAAACAAGAACAACAACGACAACAACAAAACCACTTTTAATTACAGTACTGGGGAGGCAGAGACAGGCACAACTCTATGAATTCCAGACTACTCTGGTTTACATAGAGAGTTCCAGGCCAATCAGGGATACATATTGAGATCCTGTCTCAATGAAGTAAATTATTAATACGTTAAAAAATACGTCTGAGCTGCCTGGTGGAGGCGTACGCCCTTAGTCCCAGCTCGCAGGTGGCAGAGGCAGGCAGATGTCTGTGAGTTTGAGGGCAGCCTGGTCTACACAGTGAGTTCTTGGACAGCAAGGGTTAAACAGAGAAACCTTGTCTCACAAAACTAACCCAGAAATAAAGATTAAATACGTGAATGCTGGAAGCGGGGTGGGGCATGCTGGAGCTAGCCCACACCTTTTCCCAACCCAGGAGGGCGCGTCTACCCTGTGTGCCCAGCTTGAGGCTGCTGAGGGCGTCGTCTTCCCCCTGCAGGAAGAGGCAGAGGATGGAAGCCGAGGTGAGGAGTGGGACCCACAGACCCTGGCCAGTGACCCAGGGTGGTCGGGTCAGGCCGCATCACTGTGGTGATGGGTTGTTCTCATGAACTGACTTTTCCTGTACTGTGTTAGTGGCCATCCACCCCAGGGAGGGGACAGAGGGCCGAGAGGCAGGCTTGTGTCTGTAGACCCACGGCAGGGCCGGCAGATGGGAAAGAACGGGCTGGGGTCAGTGATAGAATCCCAGATGCTTCCTCTTGGTCATGGGATGTGTTGCTCTCCTGTCTTTAGGTCTGCGTGTATGTGTGTACGTGCGCGCGAGAGTGTGTGTGTGTGTGTGTGTGTGTGTGTGTGGGCTCGTGCACGCACTTTCATCTCCCCTCATCCCTCTCTCTGTGTCCCCTTCTCTTTGCCCCAGAATCTCACGTGGCGTCCAATGACTCAGACTCTGAGCTGGAAGAAGCCTCGGACCCGCTTTCATCCTCGGATGCCAGTGCCCTGCACCGCCTCAGTTTCCTGGAGCAGACGGAGGCGGGCCTGGAGGAAGGTCCCCAGAGCCATAGTGGCAGTGAGGAACAGCTGGAGGGTGAGGATGGAGCCCCAGGCCAGCGGCTGTGTCACTTCAACACCAACCAGTCCAACAACACAGCAAGAGCCCCTCTGCCCACCATGCGGCTCCGAGATGGGCAGATCACAGGTGGCACCAGTCAGAGGCGGCAGCCACAGTTCGTCTGAGCAGGGTGGTGATGGCAGGGACCATCAATCAGCTCACTGACAGCCACCTCTTAAGGATCACTATGGGCCCGTGACTCGGGGGATTCTCACAATGCCAAGGAACTTCAGGGCCCCTGGTACTGTGGACTCAGATGGACAACAGTCCCAGATGGAGTTGCCTGGCCTTTGTGAGCCTGTGCAGATGCAGCTGCAGAGTCCCATGATGCCCTCATCTCTCCCACCATCCCCATCAGTCTGGATGTGTCTGAGCAGGTGCAGCATCAGGACGCTGTGTGGTGGGTGCAGCCCTGGCTTCTGTGTGTGGAGCTGGAGGCGGCTCTGGCTTCAGAAATCTTGTAAGAGGCTGGACATGGACAGATGGGTGGGGGCACACAGTGGTTCTCTCCCAAGGAGCAGTGAAGGAGCTTTACACAGGAACCCCCGATTTGCTTGAAATAAACTTCTTCATGGACTGGGCCACAACCCTGACCTTGTTCTTTGCTTCTCAGACAGGGTCTCATTTGGAACCCTGGCTATCCTAAAGCTCCTTAGATAGATCTGGCTGTCCTTGAACTCACAGGTATATGCTTCCTTCAGCATCCTACCCATTGGAATAAAAGGCAAGTGCCAAAGTCGGGCAGCAGCCTTTAATTCCAGCACTTGGGAGGCAGAGACAGGAGGATTTCTGAGTTCGAAGCCAGCCTGGTCTACAGAGTGAGTTCCAGGACAGCCAGGGCTACACAGAGAAACCCTGTCTCAAAAAACCAAACGGAAAAAAAAAAAAAGGCAAGTGCCACAACACCCAACTGCATCTTATTTTTGTAACATTTACTTTGTGAGTTCTGTTTTGCCTGTGGGTCTGGGAGTCACATTCATGCTGTGCCTGCAGAGGTGTGCAGAGGCTCCGATCCTGAACCTGTGTTGTGCAAGAGCCCAGTGCTCTCGAGAGACTGGCCGACATTTTAAATCTATCTTCCTTGGTCTGTTTTCTAAATTTGGTTCAAGCAAAGGCTCAGGAGGTAGCCCAGGCTGTGGGGACCATTCTGTGACAGGAACTCTGAGGAGGTATTAAGCCAGGCAGTCCTGAACACACACACACTTATGACAGTTTCTGGTCACTCAGGGCAGAGCTGCCCAGGAAAGTGTACGAGTATATGGTTTTTGTTTGTTGTTTGTTGTTGTTGTTTAACTTTTTCCCTTTTGAGACAGGATTTCAGAGTCTGGCCTCGAACTTGCTGTGTGGCCAAAGAAGACCTAGAACTACCAGTCCTCCTTCCTCTACCTCCAGAGTGTTGGGACAACAGGCTTGCCCCTCCCTTCAAGCCGACTTACATGGTCCTGGGGATGAGCCACAGTTCCACACATGCAAGTGCTTTATCCACTGAGCCCAGGCTCAGGTACTTGCATTAATTTTCTGGTTTAGTAGTTTACAGAATGAATGCTAGAACAGCTAAAGCTATGTAGAGAGACCCTGTCTCAAAAAGCCAAAACTAAAAATAAAATGTAGTTGGTAGACTGGGTATATAGCATATAGACAGCTATCATCATCACACTTGGGATGCTGAACCTAGAGGATGCTGTGATTCAAGATGAGCATGGACAAGCCGGGCAATGGTCTGAGTTTGACCAGGGTTCCAGGTTCCTCTGTGATTTCCTGGCTGTGTGATGCAGGGGTGTCTCTGTTTCTTGATCTTGTTTTTATTATGTGTAGTGTTCATACACAGACACTGTGGAGAGGTCAGAGGATAACTTACAGTTCTCTCCTTCCACCATGTTCGTTCTGAGGATTAGATGTGGGTTGTCAGGCTGGCAGCAAGCCCCTTCACACACTGGGCCCTCTTACTGGCCTTGCATTTAATGTCTTGAGGACACTAGCCTGTAGTCCATGCTAATCAGGAAAACCAGGCTGGCCTTTAACTCAGAAATCTGCCTGCCTCTGTCTCCCAAGTGCTGGGATTAAAGGTGTGCGCCACCACTGCCCGGCTTGTCCATGTTCATCTTGAACCACAGCATCCTCTAGGTTCGGCATCCCAAGTGTGGTGATGACAGCTGTCTATATGCTATATACCCAGTCTGCCAACTACATTTTATTTTTAGTTTTGGCTTTTTGAGACAGGGTCTCTCTACATAGCTTTAGCTGTTCTAGTACTCATTCTATAGACCAGGCTGGCCTGTCTCTGCCTCTAAAGTGCTAGGATCAAAGGCATATCGCCACCATGCCATTTTTTATGGGTTTTGTTGTTTGCAATCTACATTTTTTCTTTAATTTTTCTTTTATTTTTTTGTAGTTCTGGGAAAGGACCCCTGTCCTTCAGAGCTTCGGCCTTGGGAGGCGAGTAGCACCTGCTACCCTTCTCAGCCCTCCTCGAACAAATGTGGGCCTGGGACACTCTACCCACATGAACTCAGTGTGGAGCCTCTCATTAGAAAGGCCACTTGCAGGCAGGGGCTTCGGCCTGACCCAGGGGAATCCCCAAGTCCTCATAAACTGGGGTGGGGGTGGGGCATGCCTTTTATTCCAGCACAGTGGACACAGGCAGGGTGGAGTGGGAGGTGTACATCAGAAGTTCAAGGACTGCCTCAGCTACACACAGAGAGCTAGGAAGGAGAGGCCAGCTGGTCATCCCAAGGATAGGAGTCAAAAGAATTCTCAGCCACCCTGATATCAGCAAGAGAGGAAAGGGCCTTTCTTCCTGGGGTGGGGCTTCCTATGGGGGTTGGACTTCCTGGTGAGGGGGTCAGCCCGAAGCCTGCAGCAAACCACAGGCACAGATAAAATGCCTGAGGGCAGGGTGACTCAGAGATGGTCTGGACAGATGTAGAGTGGTCAGAAATTCAGGGGCCGCCTTAATCTTGTAAACAAGCTGCCTTGGCCCCTGGCCAGGACCCAGTCATGAAGGTAGCCAGGACTCAGTTCTTCTTCAAGGGAGGAACTACCGCATGGGTGGCTTGGCTGCCACTGAATGTATTTGCTAACCTCATGTGCATACAATTTGGCTTTTCTTTTTAAATTATTTGGTTTTATGCAGGGTCTATGTGGCCCTAGGTGGTCTGGAACTTAGAGCCCCCTCCCCAAGTGCTGAGATTACAAATGGCTCATGCACTGCCCTGCACTACTTTGGAATAGAAACAAGTCCCAACCCCCACCGAGCCACACACTGGTCCTGATTCACGAGAAGTCACGAGAACTTTGCTTAGTGGCTGAGAAGAGGTGAGCGCATTCAAACAGTATGGGTCACAAAAGCCACCAAGGTGGGGCTGCTAGGAAAGTTGACCGTGTGCTGCTGGGTGTGAAACCCACGGCTTCCCGCTGCTAGGTGGATGTTCAAGTCATATCCAGCAAACTCCTGGAGGGACACAGTGGACTCCCTGTCTCTTCTCCCTGCTGCTGCCCCAACCTGAACTCCAGTGTCTTTTTTTTTCCTTTGGTTTTTTTTTTCCGAGACAAGGTTTCTCTGTATAGCTCTGGCTATCCTGGAACTCACTCTGTAGACCAGGCTGGCCTCAAACTCAGAAATCCGCCTGCCTCCGCCTCCCAAGTGCTGGGACTAAAAGCTTGCGAAACCACCACCCGGCTTTTTTTTTTTTTGAGATTCCTGGCTTTTCTTGGGTGAACTTGGGCCAAGCTTGCTCTGGGTTCTCAGCTTATGGTGACCAAAGAGCTAAGCGAGAAACTTCAGTGTCACTTGTCTCCACTCTCCATCTGCCCACATTGAAGCTGTGCCCTTGGAGGCACTAACTCCATCCAATCCCTGCTCCTGCCTACAGGGATCCCAACACCCCGAGGGCCTCTGGGAGGCATACTTCCATGCCCTTCTAGGCCTGGCAGGTTTTGGCCAGGATGATTTTTAAAAGTGTCCCTCTAGAGAGCAGACTCATCCTCCTACAGATGGGAAAACCTGAGTGTGAATCTGCTGGAAATTCCAGAAACCTCAGTCTGAGTGGAAAACACCTCATCTTATGACCTGAGGTGACTACAGCTCTGCAAGAGGACCAGGAATCAGCTCTCAGGTTGCCTTCCTGAGGATTCCACTCTGCTCCAGGACAAAGGGCCAGGTGGACTGAAGCCCTCTCTGGACATGGATGTGACCAATGTGCGTGTAAGAAAAGATGGAGTGGGGTACAGAGATGGCTCAGTGGTTAAAAGCACTGACTGCTCTTCCAGAGACCCTGAGTTCAAAACCCAGAATCCACACGGAGGCTCACAACCATCTGTAATGGGATCTGATGCCCTCTTCTGGTGTGTCTGAAGACAGAACACACCAAGACAGAACACGCTGGGAGGTGGTGGTGCACGCCTTTAATCCCAGCACTTGGGAGGCAGAGGCAGGCAGATTTCTGAGTTCGAGGCCAGCCTGGTCTACAGAGTAAATTCCAGGAGTTACACAGAGAAACCCTGTCACGAAAAACCAAAAAAAAAAAAAAAAAAAAAAAGACAGAACACTTACATAAATAAATATATTTAAAAAAATGGAGTCAGCTTTAAGACATGGCACCGAGGTTAAGGGCACTGGCCATTCTCCTAGGTTCAGCTCCCAGCACTCACATGTGGGCCCACAACTTTCTGTAACTTCAGTTACAGGAGATGTGAACCACTGCTGGCATCCTCAGAAATCACAGGTAGACAAAAGGTAAAAGGCTGGGCATGGCGGAGCAGAGGCAGGTGGACCTCTGTAAGTTCCAAGCCACGGGCCTGGTTCTCATCTCCAGGAGACATGTGGCAGCGGAAGCCACATTGAACATCCAATCCCAGCTTCCTTGGAGCAAGATGGGGGTAGAAGATGCCCGGAAGCTCTCCCTGGATGACAGCCTGGGCTATAGACTATCCTCACTTCCACACACAAGCAAGGAGGAAAGGCAAAAACATATGTTTTTAACCTATTTGGGGTAGCACACACCTTTCAGCCTAGCACACAGGAGTCTGAGGGCAGCCTGGGTTACACACACAGGGAGACTTTGTCCCAAAATAGAGCCATTGAAATTCAACACATGAACCACACCCCTAACTCCTGGTGTGTGCCATAGATACAACGAAGATAGGTGCAACAAGCCCAGTACCAGGGAGGAGGCTCAACTTCTAGGCCAACCTGAGCACAGGGTGGGACTCTGTCAACTCAGCACTCAGGAAACCCACTGTAGTACCTACCCTGTCTCAAACCTCAAAGTGGATAGGAAGGCCTCATGTGGCCCAGGAGCCTGGCAATTGCATGGTAAAAGTTCCTCCACACTTCTACAACAGCGAGGCCACCGTGTGGTAACTGAAGCATGTCTTCCAAAATCAGTCCAGAGGTTAGAGTGGCAAGGCTCTGGCCACTCAGGCAGGAGCCACTGGGGGCTACAGGGAGGGATACAGAAGCCACCCCAAGCCAAGGCTCACTAGGGACCACCTTGCAGGGTACTAAGACTATACCACAGTAACTTATCTACACAAAATATCCTTTAATTCTCAAGAGAGTCCTACAAGAATGGAGAACTCTGAACAGAACAGTGACCCCAGAGAGGAGTGGGGATGTGGCTGCAGCTCTGAGGATGCTCATCCTGTGACAACGACCAGGATGGAACCCTTCGGTCAAAAGGCAACCCAGTTATGACCCACATGCTGGGGCCCATGGGAGCAGTAGCTACGGGCCTAACCCTCTGAGGCAGCAGGCGTCGCTCCCGTCGGGGCTATGCAGGAGGCTCCCGGCGTTTCCCTGCACTCAGTGCTGCCATGGGCTCCTCTTCATTGTTTTCCAGGAGATACTCTCACACTGCAAGAGTCCACAAACTTGCCTTCAATTGCAGCAATCCTCCTGCTTCAGTCTCTAGAGGGCTAGATTTCCCCTGGCATCAGTATTTGGGTTTTTGGGGGGTTTGTTTGTTTGTTTGCTTTCTGAGGCTCTTGCTCTGTATCTCTGGCTGATCTGGAACTCAGACATCCGCCAACCTTTGCCCTCTGGGAGTTAGGATTCAAGCCTGCCCTCCAGTTACATTTTACTTTTGTGGGTGCAGCTCAGACCCTCTACCAGCTCAAGGACACAGACGGCAGGGTCATCTGGGGCCAGTGCCAAACCCTCATTATGCTGGGCCTCACCTGCAGCTACTGCACCAGGCGGTAGGTGATGTAGCGACCGGCCGTCTCACTAGGGCGGATGATCTTCACAACCTGTGGGAGCAGGCAGAGTGGGGGGTTGGCAGGGCCTCCGAGAGAGGGAGAGGTTGGGGGAACCAGAGGGGTGTCAGGAACCAACAATTCCCAAAGGGCCAAGGAGGGGAAACAACGCCTGAGGCTTCTCACCTGTCCTCGCTTGATCCCAAAGTACCGTGCCACAGGGTCTCCGGCCTGGATCCTGGGCAGCTGGCTCTCACGAAGCTTGCTACAACAGTCAAGGAAGCTAACGGTATGCAGGGAGGTGGTGGCAATTGGGAGGCAGAGGCAGACGGATTTCTGAATTCGAGTTCAAGGCTAGCCTGGTCTACAGAGTGAGTTCCAGGACAGCAAAGGCTACAAAGAGAAACCCTGCCTCGAAACAAAACAAAACAAAACAACAACAAAACAAACAAACAAAAGCCAAAAAGAAAAAAAAAAAAAGAAAAAGGAAGCAAATGGTGGGCAGCACTGGGGTGAGGGGATGTGGCGACAGACTAAAGGATACTATCGAGCCAGCAGTTCAGTCACCTCCTCCTTGGTCATGACCACATGCTCAGGGACTAGCTGTGGAGACAGAGACCCACCCATAGCCATGTAGCCATCAGGAATCTCAACAGACCCCAAAAGGCTAATGAGTATTGTCACAGGGTCGGGACAGAGGGCACAACCAGGCTACTAATATCACCAAGTTGGATGCTCAAGGCCACTGAACCAAAATTGGGGAAGCACCCTGCCCCAGCTCATGAACGGTACAGCCTGAGACTGAGGAGGTCCATGGTTCTGTCTCCTGGACACAGGCAGTGCTGCACTCCACCCCACCCCACCACCCAGGCAAACACACCTCGTGTTCTGTGATGTTGATGAGCAGCTCCTGCTGTAGAAACTGTTCCAGCACGTACTTCGGGGCCATGTCCACCAGGGACTGCTTGGCGGAGGGTGTCATGCCTTGCTGCACCACAATCAGCGCCCGTGTGATGTTCTCCTCCTGCATGCGCTGGCAGTACACCTTGATGGTCTTGATGCCCACCTTGGGCTCCTCTGCAGGCACACAAGCACGACCCTCACACCATGACTGGAGTCAGGGTCTCAGTTCCTCTACTTGCAAGGGATAACCAGATCATCAGGGTAGCCGCAATGGGGCTGCCAGAGGGCTCAGACACCACTGCAGAAGATAGCTGCAGAGTGTGCAGGCACTGGTGGCCCCCTGGAACGGGGTGGGGATTCTCAGCAGCTCTGCGGTCTGGGGGATATGGTATTGTGTCATGTCAGCTTGGGCAGCCTCAGGGAGAACCTGGCTGACTAGGAGATGGATCCTGTGTCTACAAGGGGCTAATCTTATCTCTTCAGGCAGAGCGCAGGGACAGGCCCAGGTCACCTAGTTTGCAAATTGTTGGATGTCAAGACTCCATGCAACCTTTTTTTTTTTGAGACCTAAAGGTGCCTAGGTAGCAGCTGTTCTTAACTGGGGCCCTGGGACCTTGGAAAACACAGTATTTACATTATGACTCATAAATGTAGCAAAATTAGTTACAAAATAGCAACGAAAATGTTATAGCTGGAGGTCACAACATGAAGGTACTAAAGGGTCCGAGCATCAGGAAGACTGAGAACCACTGAGAACCACTGCTTGACATAGTTCTCGCTGTCCTGGAAGCCACTGTAGACCAGGCTGGCCCTGACTGCCTGTCTCTGTCCCCGAAATACTGGGTTTACAAGCACATGCTGCCATGCCCATCCCTGCACCCCCGTTCTCACACTAAAAACCCAGGCCCCAGGGCCACAAAGCATGGGTACTAAAGGGGCCAAGCTGCCTGGGGAGACTGAAGACAGATGCACCGGGAAGCCGGGCTCCCCAATAGCATTCACTCCTACAAGGCACCTCAGCTGCAGGCAGAAACTGTGGAACACAGCACACAGGAGCTGGTCCTAGGACTCCAGGGGTGAAAAGGCCACCAGCGAAAGGGAAGTTTCCCAGGGGAGAAAGGGACAAAAGCAGGCAGCTGCCACAGCTCCACAGGCAACATTAGGCCAGGTGGGACATGCACTCTCAGGCTGAGCAGAAAGCAGGGAGGTGGTAAACAACACAGGGAGAGCTGTGACAGGTTGTCCTGAGCTAGTACCTGAACCCGGGCCTGGACGGTGCCACCACTGCCAGCCCAGGGGCCCTCACCTGGGAAGAACACAAACATCTGGTCCGTGGGGTCATCATTGTGGGCTACCAGCACCGTGAGGTCTGTGCGCCTTGGTCGTCCTTCGCTGGGCTTGTCCCCAAACTGCGCCTTGAACTCCTCAAGTGTCTGGTCCAGCTCATCCTGAGTCACCAGGTAGCCACGGTCATGACACAACTGCAGAGACAAAGAGCCAGTTATCCTCAGCACTTAGCGCACACACAGACCTGACCCTGGATGGCCTAGGCTGGCTGGGGTCTAATACTGAACTGACTCAGCAGTACAGGCTGAGACCACAGAGGTCCCGGGCAAGGCTCCCCTCCCCCTCCCCCCAGCCTCACTGGAGCAGGCCAAGGTTAACCCTCTGGCATCTGTAACATTTTGAACACAGCCACCTTCAGTCCCCAGTCTTGGTCCTCCTGATGAGGGAGACTAGAGCTTCATCCAGAATAGCGCTGAGGCGCAGGCATGAGGTGGCCCAGACCAGGTCCTGGGCTCCACCAATACAGCATAAGTCAAAAGTATGAGCACCTCTTTCTCCACGCTGCTCAACTCAAAGCAACCAAGATTTTTTTATTATTATTATTCTTTTTTTTTCTCCCAAGACAAGGTTTCTCTACATGACTCTGTCTATCCTGGAAGTCACTATGTAGACCAGGCCAGCTTCTAATTTACAGAGATCCACCTGCTTCTGCTGGGATTAAAGGCGTGTACGACCATGCCGTTTTGTTTTTAAACAATTTTTGTTGTTTTTCTCTTTTTTTTTGGTTTGGTTTTTTTGTTGTTGTTGTTGTTGTTTTTTTTTTTTTTTTTTTTTTTTT
>JADRCD010189661.1:0-10206 GCA_019843815.1 Montemys delectorum
GGGCATTTCCTAGGAAAAGCAGTAGACTGGGGAAAGTACTCCAGCCTTAGAAAACATGTTTCACTAACTGTAACAAAAGCTGACACCACAACATAAGCACTGCTTTTAGTGCTTTATGCACATACTAATGAGTTAGAGTCTTACTTCTACTCCTAGCCTTCTTTTGTAGCAATAAAGATACATTCTTGTCAAATGAATAAATGAATGAGCCTGGCCCCCACACTTCTTAGGCTTTTAGCCTTGCTATGTGATCTCTCCCTCACATGTTCTTACCATCTCACATGTAACATCTCACATGTAACACCATCTACCTTGAAACATTTACTGGAAGGTAAAACATTTACTGGAAGGTAAAGACACAGAGCTATCCACTATTGGACTTTCAGCCTGCCAAACTATGAACTAAAAAGAAAAACCAACTTTATAAAGAACTCAGCTACATATTTTTATTATAATAATAAAGAGATTAAGGCAGAGACTACAAATATTTGACTGTACTAGCAAAATGTTTTTTATATTCATTTCTTCTCATATTTGTTTCCTTGTATTCAGTTTTTAATGCTCCATGACTAGTGTTCACGTTGCTGGGAAAGACAGTCTAACATGTCGCCTGGGCATCTGGAGTTCTTGCTGTTGGTTCCTTTTTCTCATTGCTGTGACAAAATAGACAAAAGCAAGTTAAAGAAGGAAGGAAGGGGGCCTTCTCTCCTTCGCAGCCTTAGGCAACCATGGCGCCCAGCCAGTATGGCATGATCCTGAAGCCCCACTTCCACAAGGATTGGCAGCAGCAAGCGGACACTTGTTTCTACCAGCCCGCCTGCAAGATAGTGCAGATGCAAGGGTCGGCAGGCAAAAGCACGTTGCATGGCCCCTTGTTTCGCTTTGGTCCCATCAAGCCCATAGTGTGAGGTTCCATACAGTTAGATACCACACCGTGGTCTGGGCTGGGGTCCGGGCTGTCGGGGGCTTCAGCCTGGAAGAACTTAGGGTGGCTGGTATTCACAAGAAAATGGCTCATACCATCAGCATCTCTGTGGACCCAAGAAAGCGAAACAAATCCACTGAATCACTACAGGCCAACGTGCAGCGCCTCAGGGAAGGAGTTTCACTCCAAGCTCATACGTTTCCCCAGGAAGCCTTCTGCTCCAAAGAAGGGAGATAGTTCTGCTGAAGAGCTTAAATTGACCACCCAGCTAACAGGGCCTGTGATGCCCATCCGGAATGTGTACAAAAAAGAAAAGGCCAGTGTTGTCACAGAAGGAGAGAAGAACTTCCAGGCTTTTGCCAGTCTTCACATGGCCCGTGCCAATGCCTGGCTCTTTGGTGTCCAAGCAAAAAGGGCAAAGGAGGCTGCAGAGCAAGACGTTGAGAAGAAAAAGTAATGTGTGGTGATGGTGTTGCAATGAATTTTCCATAAAGAAAAAAGAAAGGCGGAAGGAAGGGGTTCTTTTGGCTTAGAATTTGAGAAGATCTAATCCACTGTGGCAGGGAAGGCATCGTGGCAATGATATGGGTGGCCGGTCTCCGCATCTGTAGTGCTAGTACTAGAGGTGAATGATATGGGTGGCCAGTCTCTGCATCTGTAGGGCTAGTACTAGAGGTGAATGATATGAGTGGTGGTCTCTGCATCTGTAGTGCTAGTGCTGGAGGTGAATGATTTGGGTGGTGGTCTCTGCATCTGTAGGGCTAGTACTAGAGGTGAATGATACGGGTGGCCAGTCTCTGCATCTGTAGGGCTAGTACTAGAGATGAATGCAAGTACTCAGCTTTCTCCCTTTTCTCTATGTATTCAGTCCGAGAACATAGACTATGGGGTGGTACTGCCTACACTCAAGGTGACCCTTTTACTCCAGTTAAACCTTTAGAAACACCTTCACAGGTAGGGCTAGAGGTGTCAAGTTGACAATATTCATCATCACAAATGCACCTCTAGTCAATTGATACCCATACACATCATTTGCAGCCACAAATTTCTACCCTTAAAGGCTTCTCTACAGAGAGGGCGGCCAAAGTTAGGTTTGTTTAAGGCCTGGGTTGATGGTTGGGCAGGCTTTCTAGAGATCCTTATTCCATGTAGCACGTGGGTATGTGCTTAGGGTTTTTTCTTCCTTTCTCTCCAGAATTCTCCCAAAATAAAGGAAATTTATACTTGCTTTTAGAGTAAATATTAAGGTAGATGGGGAGCTGACAGGCTATACACTGGTAGCTGGCACTTTATAAACAATTTATAGACAACTCTGTACTTTTTAGTAGCTAACTCTCTGTGTTGAACATTATTGCTCAAAATACCAAGGGGCATGTGGTGACTGGCTTTTCTTTTCCAAAGTCTGTGACCTCTGGGCCCACCATGCCACTATTGCTTTCCTTTATTAGATGCAGTCTCAGAAGGCAGTCATCACTTACATACCACAGAAGTGTAGCATTTCTGGACTGGCCCGAGTCCCATGCTGAACCTGCAGCTCCCTCTGGGTATGTGAGAAGTGGTCAGAAATTACCCCCTATGAGTTAATAACACTCTAAATGTTCTTGAGAGAAAATTAAATACCAGTTTATTAAAAAAAGGAACCCCTTCTCAGTGCAAGGACAAAATGGACAGAATATAATTTTTCCTGTAATTTTATACCTAGAGGGTTTCTGATTTCTTATTGTGTCAAGTTGAAATTGTGGTGGAAAAGTAGAAGAGGAAGTTTCTTGTGGTAAAAGCCTGATGTTCCTCATTTCTTCAATATCAGTTCTTAGAACTCCTAACCAGTTCTATCCTCTGAGTAGAACAGATGTTCTTCCTGGATTAATGCCCTTTTTCTCACCCATGTTTCCCATCCTTAAGTTGTACTTTGCGAAATACTGGACTTGGAATTTCTCATCATTGTTTAGGTGGTCATTTGTCATACCATAGGAAATGAGGTGCAAAAGATTTGCTGCCTTTGACTCCATCCAAAATGATCCAGTTAGTCAGCTCTCACAGCACCCCCTTGAAGACACTATCAGGTAGCTATTAAAAATTTTCTGCAGTGAGACATAGATTTTGATTACTTTGAGGGCAATATATCTTATTTCCAGTTTTGGTTTCATTTCTCTGATAAGAGATAGTTCTCAATAAGTGTTTGTTTACCAGCAAGGGCCCAGTTGTGGTTGATTTCTCAGGGCTACAGGAAAGATTGAATGCTAGGACATGTAGCTGCAAAAGGGAAACACATGGCTTAAATGTGCAGAAGCCCGAGGAAGCAAAAGTTATTCTACACGGCGCTGGGCCCAGTAGCCCTGCTATGTCCCCTCTGCCCTATGATTAGTGAACCCAAGGTCATCAACTTCAGATTGCCACCAGAGGGCAGCAGATGCACAGCCCTAAGTATTTAGGAACAAGTTAGTCACACCTATTTTACTCTGGGAAGCTCTTTTGTAGACACAGGCACATCAGGGACCAAGTGACCGTATCATTATCAGATCAATGAGACAAGTGAGATACTTGGAATTCAGTTCTTGTTATTTCCAGAGGTTTTTGAGTCTTATTCGGAAGGTAACCACTAATGTCTAGACTGTTTAAGAGTTAAAAAAAAAAAAAAAGTGTGTGTGTGTGTGTGTTGGGTGTGTGTGTTTGTTGGGTGTGGAGGGGGGGAATGGTTACACACATGCTTGCGCAGGCCTGAGATGTTGGATCTCCTGGAGCAGAAGTTATAGGTGGTTGTGAACTGCCCTATGTGGGTGCTAGGAAGCAAACACAGGTCTCCCTTAAGAGCAGTACTGATTCCTAAGTGCTGAGCCATCTTTCTAGCTCCTATGCCTAGATCTTGAAGTATTTTCCTTTAGTAGTTTTGAAGTTATCAATTATTTCACATTAAGATCTTTCATCCAATTTAAGCTACATAGTGACAGACAAGGATCTAGTTCATTCTTCTTCATGTGGATATTAGAAGCTGAATATTCCTCTCTTCTTTTTTCAGGAGTAGGTGTCTGTAGTTGCTTGAGCTTTCTAGATCCTCTGTTCTATTCCTTCAGTCTACTGTCCAAGGAGCTTCTCTCATCTTTTAAGGGATCTCAATTCAGGCCAAACTAGGATTTGTGGCTTTGACACAGAAATAATTTCAAGACTAGCCAGTATGAAACACATAGCTGTGGCACGTGTGCAGAGATCAAAGAACAACCTTCAGGAGTGGGGTTCTTGTTTTCCATCTTGTTGAAGTAGGGTCTTTTTGACTCAGCTGCTGCCAGGGTAGCTAGCCTGCAAACTCCCATTTCACCTTAGGAGTGCTGGGATTATAGATGCATACCATCACACCTAGCTTTTTACATGGGTACTGGGGATCAAACTTGATCCCCAGAACACTCAACAGTTTGGTATGTGCTTCACTTAAAAGTCACACTTGCACTTTTCCTGCCTCCACCTTGGTCCATGCAACCACTATGATGTTAATATCTAAGAACCAGATTGCCATCTATGAACTCCGTTTTAAGGATGGAGTGATGGTTGCCAAGAAAGATGTCCATACGCTCAAACACCCTACACTGGCAAATAAGATATACCCAACCTTTCCTGTAATGAAGACCATATGGTCTCTCAAGCCTTGATGCTGTGTAAAGGAGCCATTTGCCTGTAGACCAACCTTCTTCCTTCCTTCCTTCCTTCCTTCTTTCCTTCCTTCCTTCTAGTTCAGAATTTAATTGTAAGTGTCTATCAATCACAGTAACTTAAATACAGAAAGAGTTAGTACACCACAAGAATTTTCTACACCTTTCTTCTGTGGTAATTATGAAACAAACCCAGTCAAAACACGAGACTTCAAGCCTTCCCTCCCAAGAACTATCTAGCCAAAAGGACCATTTCTCACAGAGGCCTGCACCACCTTGTTTGAGATGGGGTAATTGTGAAAGTATTTTTTTATATAAAGATTTATTTATATGAGTACACTGTAGCTGTCTTTGGACAAACCAGAAGAGGGCATATTACAGATGGTTGTGAGCAACCATGTGGTTGCTGGGACTTGAGCTCAGGACCTCTGGAAGAACAGTCAGTGCTCTTAACCTCTGAGCCATCTCCCCAGGCCCTGTGAAAGTATGTTTAAGTGCTCACTAGAGGCCCTTTTAATACATCATCTAATGCTACCTTCTTGTGATATCTCCTTTTAGACCATGTTAGGATTCTGGGTAGGATAGCTGGTGTCAGGTTAAGGGGAGGCAGGAGCTGATTAGGGAGGCTCCCATATGCCTCCTGATGGCCATTACATGTGCATTTGTGAAAAGAATTTCAGGGTAAATGGCTATTATGGTGAGAAGTTAGCATCCTAACCCAATAACTGCTATAACTGAACTACCTGGAGACATTTCTGTTGGTACCTTACAAATGAAGGTCTCCAGTATCTCTGAGATTACTTCCAGCCACAGCCTGCACCACAGCCATCTTTGGACTGGAAGGCCTTAGCCTAAAGTTCTAGAGGTTCACGTGAACCACCTGCAAGAGTCACAAGAGAGGAGGCAGACAGACACCTACCGAAGGATTGCTATGCCCCCTGGTGCTAACAAAAAAGCTGAGACAGGGGCTGGCTCAGCAACTGAATTCCAGTTTAGAGGGTGACTTTGGTTGTGGACATGGTCAGTTACCTCAGTGACGTAGAAGATTATTTTGTGTTGAATAAACTTTTAAAAAAAAGTTCACACTTCATTTTCTTTTCAATAGTCACATATTGAATTTTGATGGGTGTGATAGTTTTGTTGTGAAATGCCTCCACAGGCTCAAATATCTGAATACTTGTTCCCTAATTAGTGGTACTGTTTGGGAAGTTATGAAATCTTTAGTAGGTGTGGGGGAGGAGTATATCACTAGGGATGGGCTATGAGGGTATATAGTCTTGCCCTGCTTTTTGCTTGCTATCTTTTGCATCCTGCATGCAGTCACCTCCTTTGGGTATACCATGCCTTCCTCACCCTTATGGACTCATTTTCTCTCTCTGGAACCATAAGCTAAAATAAACACTCTCTTTTTAAAGTTGCTTTTGGTCAGCATGGTATTTTATCGCAGAACAAAATATAACCAACACAGTGGGTTTAAAGATATTTATTATCATTATTGTTGTTGTTGTTGTTGTTGTTGTTGTTGTTATTTTTAAAAAGAGTTGCTAAGCAACCTGAGATCACAGGGCATGTGGCAGGATTACATATGATAAGGTAAAACCATAAGTCTCGGGGATGATTCAGATCAGGGTACCCTACCCAGGACTGTTAGCACAGGCTTGGAAGAAACCTTCCCCCTCCGGGCTCTGCACCAGGACTTTGGGATCCCAAGCTGTTTTCAAGCTGTTGCCGAGGCTCAAGAAGAAGCTAGTTTATTAGCTTTGCATTGCTGTGACCAAAATGCCTAAGAGAAAACAACTTAGAGGTGCAAAGTTTATTTTAGCTCACAGTTTCAGATCATTGAGCGCTATACATATCATCTTGGACAAGAAGAAAAGGGAATTCCTGAAGAGGGTTGGGCAAGATAGAGTTCCCATGGACATGCTTGTGTCCTGCTCCTAACTTTCAACACCTCCCAATAATGGTGTCATACAAATCTATTAAGGGGCTAATCTATCAGTTTGGGACAGCCTCCTGATCCAGCTGTCATTGGAAATTCTCTCAGACACATCAGAGATCTACTCCACTAGTCTCTTAAGCATTGTTAATCCAATCAAGTTACCTACCATAGTTTCATATGCCAGAACTAGGGATACACTTTCTTCTTTCTCGTTATGTAGTGTAATAATGGAAAGCCAGACCCCTTTACATCACAGATGGGAAAACCGATACCCCAAAAGTCTGGCTGGTATGCTTAAGGCCACTTAGTCATACTGGGACTGGATGATGTATTAAGCCTCTGCCTATCTACCAGTTGGCCACAGTGACAGATACTTAATCTTTCTCTCTTCTCCTTTGCTTAATAGATGCCACTATACACTGAACCCATCTGGGGAGAAAAGGATTTTGATAACTTGTATGGCTTTAAGCTTTGCTAGTTTTTATATAATCATATCTGTTGAACTAGCCATTTGTTTCCATTGTAACTGATACAAATCTAACCCCCACGTAAGCCCTAAAGACAGTTCATTGCCTCATAACTGGAATGCTGATGACGGACTTTTACAGACAAGCATAGGTACATGTGTTCAACAAGTGCCACCAGAAGTATCTCTCTATAGCTTGGGCAAACTTTTCCTCAGCATGGCTTTGGTTGCAGGCTGACATCTCTACGTGTGGTTTCTGACTTACTCCAGCAAGAAAGGGCTTTATTTCTCAGTAGGTCTGGTCAGTCACTGAATTTAATTTCCTTTTTGGCTTGGGCTATTTCTGGGCCACAGAACATGGACTAATTAGGTCTGTCTGATGCCACAAGTACGTACAAAGGAACAACCACCACTGTGAAAATAACATAGCTCAGAATAATGACACAATGCCCAAACTGAAATCAGTGTCGACACCAGAAAGATCAGGAAGATGTGTGAGACAAGCTGAGTGTGCATGGTGCCACCTACAGTTTAGTGGAGGGCTGTGTCCAAGTTCAAATCCTACATCTGCCTCTCTATAGCTGTGACCCTTAAGCCAGAAAGAGTCTTAACTCTGCTTCAATGTCTGTGCCTATAAAATGAGGTAACTTCTTGCTCACAAGGCTATTACAAGAATTCAATGAGCTAACATATAACTAAAAAGTGTTAGCAGCTCCTGGCATGTTAAATATCTACTATATATCCATTTATGTTAGATACTTTCCCCTTACCATTGTAACTAGTGCTGCTAACCAACAAATAACAAAACTTAAACAGCAGTTAATTTCCAGAATACTTTCACTTTCTCTGTATTTTTGTAGAATAAAGCCCTTGGTTTTCTTGCCAGATGGCTCTCAGTGGGACTGGATCAATTACTACTGTACCAGACAAAGAGGCTCTGGTATAACCCAAGTGGAGTAATACTTAAGGACAAGACTGTTGGCTTGGCACCCTCATCAGTGGGAGGGCCTCATAGGACAAGATGGGCTTCTCCAAGGATGCTACACTACTTCCATCATGGAATTGCTCACAAACCACCTAATTCCTGATCCCTGCATTTTTCTCATATTCTGGGGCTTGTTTTCTCCACTTAGAAACTTCTGCCAGCATCTCTGTCCTTTGGAGACTGGTTCTGATAGGATTTTCCGCTACACTCCCCCTACTTTCTGACATTAAGCAGTGGTTCCTTCTTTGTTACTCACTTCTGCTCAGAGTGGCTCAGGGAACTGAACTCCACAAAGACAAGGATTTTTCAAAGTCACAAAGGCCCTGTGTTCCTAAGGAAATGGTTTGCCTAATCCTGGGCTTCTGACCAATAGAACTTTTTGACTAATGACTGTGGCCATTTCCTTCTCTTGGTAGAGGAAGCACTTCCCACTGCCCTGGTGATGCAGGATTTAAGTGCAAGTGATGTAGCTGATTAGATGTGAGCAAAGTCTCAACTCTGGAACTGCTAGTGATTCTGCTTGGGAGGAAGAATTTATAATGTGCTTAGACGTGTGAGGCTAAGCTAAGGATATCAACTCCCAAGGTGTAGTTGTATTTTTTTTTTTTAAATGGCGTATTCACTAGGGAGCAGGGTCTCAGAGGCTATGTGCAAACTCCAGATCCTGGAGGCCAGCCGTTAGCATTACAATAAACAGTAAAACACAAAACCTCAACAGTAGTGGCTTCTGAAACCTGGGAGGGCAGCAAGGTTCCTTCCATTTGGAATTCCTGTCCCCTCATCCAGTACTAGAAATGGGGAGCTGGGGAACCAGGGCAGAATTCCTACTTCCTAGTACTCTGGTGTCCAGCAGTTCACAAGGGCCCCAGAATGAGGCTCTAAAGGTGGGGTGTGGCTGTCTCTCCACCTTCCAAGTTCACGGTGGCCTCAGTTTGCTAAGCAAACTGAGAGGTCTGAATTGTCAAACCCATTCGTGAGGGGGAGGAATGGAGGAGGGAAGAGAAGGGAGGGAAGGAGGGAGGGGAGGGAAAGAGATGCATTATCTAGGGCGTTTCTTCTGGGACTGCCTATTTTTTTTCTTGGCCTCCTAACCCTGCTTTTCCTTATCATAAGCTTGGGCCTATTTCTTGAGTCATAGGAGAAGAGACACCAGTGAAAGAGCTCTATTGGTCAGAAGCCCAGGATTAACTTCTGGATGCTGGAGAAAGGTGGGGCTAGCAAGTCACTGCAGTCAAACCTCTGATGGAGGCCTGGTGACTGGAAACCCCCTTCAAGCACTGAATGAGTTTACAGAGGACTATGTTAAGAGACCAGGCTGAGATGATGGGGGAGGTTCATGGAATGCTACTGGAGCCAACACAGACATGCAGTGTTTCCACGAGTCTTAGCTTATACTAAGCGAGCTTTCTAGCGTAGGGATTCTTTGGAGAACCCAGGATTTGCAGAGCTACCACTAAGACCCTATGACTGAAATGGCACTTGAAGAACTTGTTACACATAAAAAGGTGCTTGGAGGACACACAGAAATTGGAGAGGTTTTGAAGATATTTCAGAGATTAAAATGCTGTAAGAAAGAGGACCAATAAGATCCAACACAGGCTTGAAAAATGTCTAGACATATCTTGAGAGGAATACTAGTTAGCTTTCACTGTTAATTTGGCACAGGTCAAAATTATCTGATAAGAGAGCCCCAATTGAGAAACTGCCGAGATCCCCATGAGGATTGCCAGAATCCACATGGCTGCTCACAAATTGCACGTGTATGGGGGTTTGTCTTGATTGATAATTGAAGAAGGACTCAGCCCACTGTGGGCAGCACCACTTAATGCGTAGTTGGTCCTAAGCTGTATAAGAAGGCTTGCTAAAAGTGGTATATGCCTTTAATCACAGCACTCAGGAGGCACACGCAGGTATATCGGTGAGTTTGAGGTCAGCCTAGACTGCCTAGACTACATAGAGAATTCCTCTAGGTCAGCCAGGGTAACATAGTGAGACCCTGCTCCCCCCACCCCCACCCCCCTCCAAAAAAAAAGAGGAGAAAAAGAAAGCTCACTGAGTATTAGTCTGTGAATAAGCTACTAGCAAGCATCCTCCTCCATGATACTTGTTAGGGTTAGGGTTAGGGTTAGGGTTAGAGGTTAGAGGTTAGAGGTTAGAGGTTAGAGGTTAGGGTTAGGGTTAGGGTTAGAGGTTAGAGGTTAGAGGTTAGGGTTAGGGTTAGGATTAGGGATAGGGTTAGAGGTTAGAGGT
>JADRCD010189661.1:10216-23933 GCA_019843815.1 Montemys delectorum
GGTTAGAGGTTAAGGGTTAGGGTTAGGGTTAGGGTTAGAGGTTAGAGGTTAGAGCTTAGGGGTTAGGGTTAGGGTTAGGGTTGGGAGGTAAGGCTATATGGAAGGGTAGCAGGTCTGCCGTCCCACCTTTGAGTTCCTGCCTTGACTTGTCTAACAATGGGCTGTGACCTGGGTTGTTTTTGTCTTGTTTTTTGTAAAGATTGGTTTTTTAAATTATGTGTATATGTGTGTTTCTTTGTGTAGGTTTGCACACACGAGGAAAAGTGCTGGAGAAGAAGCCCAGCGGAGCATATCAGATCTCCTGGAACTGGATATTTCTGCAGTCATAGGAGAAGAGATACCAGAGCAGTAACTGGAGAAATAGGCAGAAGCAAAGCTGGTTGTAGTCCACCTGGTGTGGGTAATCCACCTGGTGTGGGTGCTGGGCATAAAAGCTGGGTCCTCTGGGAGGGCCGCACATGTTCTTAGCGGCTGAGCCATCTCTCCAGCCCTGTGTGCTGGGGTTGTAAGCTATAATGAACCTTCTTTCCCCTAAGTTGCTTTTGGTCAGAGTCTTTTATCATAACCTCAGGAAGGGAACTACAGCAGAAGGAGACTCTGAAGACAGCTCTAAAGAACAGCTTTGGGGGTGGTAAGAAATGCCTAAAGGCTGCTGAGGTGTCTCTGTAGGTAAAAGTGCCTGATAACCAGAGTTCAGTCTCTAGACACAATGGAAGGAGAGAGCCGATTCCTAAAAGTTGTCCTTTCCGTTCCATGTGGCTTACTGGTTAAGAGCATATAATCCTCCTCTTTTTGAGGACCTAGGTATGATTACCATTTTTCACTTGGTCACTCACAAACGTGTGAGGGATCCAGCACCCTCCTCTGGTCTCTGCGAGCACCAGACACAAGAGTGGTGTGCAGACACAGATACGAGCAAAGCACTCATACACATGAATAAACCTTTAAGCACAGGACCTGCCTGCACAGGTGCAAACCAGACAGAATCCCCACTGAGCAGGGAGGTGGACAAAGTCCCATACCTAGCCAAGAAGCTATTTGTAATTGATGCCTACTAGAAAAGGGAAAATCAATTTTCTTGTGGAGTGTCACTGGGTGTATCAAGCACATTCCATGACAGTCCCAGGCTCAGGAGGGGTTGGCCAACATAAAACAGGCTCTGCTCTTTGTTCTGGTGGGCCTTTCCTATGTTTTCGTTAATATTTTATGTCTTACTAGATTTTGTTTTTCATTTTCCTCTTTTTTTTAAGAGTGGAAAGGGAGGTGGGGAGGAGTTAGGGGAGGAAAAGAACATAATCAATATATTATAAGAAAAAATTTAAATAAAAAACTAGAAAAAAGTGGTTCTTAAAATAAGTGGAGAAAAATGGCTCTGAAAAATAAAAATTTGAAAGTATAGGCTCTGAGTAAGTATTTGATGAAAAAGACTTGTAAGACAAAGAAATATTTGGAAAAAACATCTGATGACAGCAAAAAAGATGAAGAAAATACAGATGAAAAGGGTTCTGGAGCTGGCAGTATGGCCCAGCTAAGCCTGGTGACCTGAATTTGGCATCTGGAACATGATACAAGGAGAGAACCAATTTCTGTAGGTTGTCTCTTGACTTCTTCATTAAGGTTTCTTTTGCTGTGACAAAACACCATGACCAAGGCAACTAATAAAAGAAAGCATTTAATTGGGCTTATAGTTTTAGAGAGTTAGAGTCCATGATGGCAGAGCAAAGTTAGGAACAGCTGAGAGTTCACATCTTCATCCAAAAGCAGGAGGCAAGGAGGCACACTGGGGATGACACTAGTCTTTTGAAACCACAAAACCTGCCACTAATGACACTGCATCCAACGAAGCCACATTTCCTAATCTTTCTCAAACAGTTCTACCAACTGGGACCAAATAGTCAAACACATAAACCTATGGGGCCATTTCATTCAAATCACAATTACACACACACACACACACACACACACACACACACACACACACACACTGTGGCATGTGTGCACATGCATGCACTAAACATTTTAATAAGTGAATAAGGGTCTGAAGGTGCTATTGAAGAAGAGGAAAAGAATATAAAGAAACTATAGATAGAAGTCATTTGAAGATGACAATTCTAACAGGAAATTGAGTGAAATGTTCAGAAAACTATACTATAAAGATTTGCTACAAAGTAGCAAGAGAAACTTTAGAGAAACATTAAAGAACTGAAAAATGAGTGAATGACCAGGCAGAACTAATACAGTGCAACAAGCTGATTTTTGAAGTATCTGATCTAGTTATATGAAACTGAAGACACTCATTGGTGGGCACTGTTAAGTACATCTCAGGATACAGCACCACCTTCTCTTTGCACATGCTTTAGGTCTCTCACTGTGTTGCTTGTCAGCTGTACTCAGAGCATAAAATGTTACTCTTGGAAGTACCAAGGGGATGTGCAGTGGATGGGCTCTTCCTTCCAGATGCTCTTCAGCCGCTGGGCCCATGATGCCAACATCACTTTTCTTTCTTCTTCTGATGAAACATCAAGACCAAAACTGATCTGCGGGGCAAGGACTTTAAATCCACAGAAGTGCAATGTACCATGCTGAAGCCATAAAGAAAAGAAATGATCATAACCATGCTCTTTACGTACATTCAGTTAAACTAGTAAAGGGGTAAAATGAGAATAAGCTTTAAAAAATTATGAAACAATGCTACAAAGTAATTAACAACCCACTTCAGGATAGCTTCAGGATAGAGTGCTTCATTAGAAGAAGAACCTGGCAGCTGGAATTATCAGACAGATCTTTACTAATGAAATGACCATTAAACATAGCTTTGATAGATTTGGCAAACTATGTTATTTTTTCCAAATATGCTATTAGCTAAATATGATATATTTGTCAAAATATGTTATATATTCAGTGCGAAGTACAGAAAGGTTATTTTAGCTATGGTATGCTGCTGAACAAAGTTGTTGACCATACTTGTTAAATCAAAACAAATTTTAAGCAGTGTTTGTTGTATACCACTTATGTAAAATAATAACTAGTAATAGATATATTTAATGTAAGGATCTATCTAGGCCATTAGGAAATACATTACAAGTAGTTCTTTCTAGAGGTGTAGATTAAGTGGACTTTTAAACATTTTAAATAATGTTTCCATGTATTCCTACCATATGTTGTTATAAACTGGGGTAAAGAACATGTTTTTAAAGCAAGATTTAAGATTAGTCAAGGACATGTGTGAGAATGGCTAGCCTTCAGAGAGGGCTGCTCACAGATTATAATTGCCCTTAATGGAGCACCACTAATCTAACTGGAATCATCTTTCAAAACAAGCCTAGTTTCTCCCTAGAAATATCACACTTAGTCTTTTGCATTATGCTTTTTAAAAATCACACACTCATACAAGTCTTCCCTATCAGGTGGAGTTAGAGGAAAAAGCCCACATACACGTTTTTATATTACTTTCTCTCAGATGTTATGATTTATTGGAAATCAGCTCTTAAAAATCCATTATTGGGGCTGGAGAAATGGCTCAACAGTTGACAGCACTCAGTGAGTATGGCAGTATTGGATCTGTAATCCCTATATATGTAGGGAGAGGAGCAAAGGCAGGCAGATCCCAGGACTCACTAGCCCTCCAGTCAAACCAAATCACCATGGTTAATGAGAGATGTAATCTCAAAAATAGCACTCACACATGCATGCACAGGCAAGTGCACACACACACACACACACACACACACACACACCACACAAACATGAGCAACAAAAGCAAGGAATGAACTTAAATATATACTGTCTATATAAAGGAAACTCTTACTGTTTTGAAAAGACACAATAGGATAACTTCACTAACAAAGAGCTGGCAAATCAGCTAAAAATGTCAATAGAAAAGAGTGAGGAATGTGAACCCAGAAAGAAAAGAGACAGATCTCGATTTTTATTATTTTGAGACAAGGACTCTTGTATCCCAGTCAGGCCTCAAACTTGTGTAGCCGAGGATGACTCCTGCCTTCACCTTCCAAGTGGTGACTATGGGCATGCACTACCACAACCAGCTCAAACTCCAGGCTGTGTGTACACTCAGCACTTGCTCCACCCCAGACTCATACCTGCAGCTTCTGTCCACAATGTCTACGTTCACACAAGCAATCTCTCCAACTGTTAGTACAAGCTTTCCCCATAACTGGAGCACATCCATTTAGGTTTCCAGGACTCATAAGAGTCTTTGCCCTGAAGTCTGTCTCCTGTTCTCCGTCTCTCATCAGAGAGTTGCATGCACATGGGCATCTTAGCCTGCTGGAACTTACTCTGTCATCAGCTTTCCCTTCTGTAGAGGTATTCTTCAGCTACTCATCTGTCTAGGTAGTTTAGAGGTTCAGGTGAAGCTATCCATATCACAGGGCCACAGGCTAAGGAGTGGTGCTAATTTCACAGATTACCATAAGTCTGGAGAGGGCTCTCTAGGCCTTGCTGTGGCTCATCACGCATACCCATACACCTGGTCCCACCTCAGGGACATCACAGTCCCCAGAAAACAGACAGAAGGCCAACTAGGTTTGGCTTAACTTTGGGTCAAACATTATCAAAAGTTGTATGTTTTCCCTCTTAGCCAGCCTTTGAAATGCTATCAATTTAAAAAATAAGGACAAAATGTTATTTTTTTCTCTATCTAGTTGGGAGTCAAAAATGATATGGCGTGTCAAGCTTACAAGGCATAACGTGTGTGTGTGTGTGTGTGTGTGTGTGTGTGTGTGTGTGTGTTTAGGGTGCAGGGTGACAGGTTGTCCATTGGGCCAGCAAAGTAGAGAAGACATGTTTACCTGAAGTGGCCACAGGAAGTACCGGAAATCTCCACTGACTCCAGTTTTTGTGTACATCTCCGCTGTACCTCCCGTGGTTAAGGAGAGGAGGGCTAATTTACCCTACAGGTAGGGGAGAAAGTAAATGCATCCTGTGACTTCAAGAAGAGGAAACTGCTCCTATGGTGTAGTACAGAGGAGTTTTGATGGCCAGAAAAGAGTCTGAGGTCAGGTTCTTTCCAGGGTAGACAGATGTAATCCTCCCATGTCCCATGGGCCCATCTAAAGATGACAGCTAATGCCCTAACAGGGATGGGGACAGAGCAGGTAGCAAAGGGAAAAGTGAACATCAAACTTGTAACATGCAGGACTTCTAGAGGGAACTAGGTTTCAGAGACACCACGGCAACTGAGATACTGACCACAGGGCTAGTGGAAAGGTGAGGGTGCTTATACAGGGTGATTGTGCCATGAAGGTCAGTGTCTTGGTTACCTGATTCATTTTCATCATATACATTTAATTTCTGATTTTTTTTTTAGAATTTAAAGCCATTTGCTTAGCAGAACATTCTCTCAATAAGATATACATATGATGCATGGTACCTACCATATTCCACATTCCTTCTTCGACAATATAGGAACTGTGCGATTATCAGCCCCACCCCAGGGTAGGCATATGGACCCAAAGGTGTCAACTGGTATACAAGCACAGCCAGACTGTCACAGAGTTGGTACCCTGGCACTGGGGCTGATAATGGTACTGTCCACGTCATTCACCCTTGCTTAGTCCCCTGCCCATACTTCCTTCGCCTTGTGTAGATTCGTTTGGATGCTTATTCCCTCCACTATCAAAAGGCTCTGTAAATTCAAAAAGGATGTACTTGTCATCCAAGAACTGTGTTTTGCATAACTAACTGCTTAATGAATATTACACATCTAATGTAAAAATTCAAACTAGAAATATTAGTTGATAGATGCCCTCACCTTCCTTCCACTGGACATATCTGTAGTGATCCTTATTTTAAGAGCACATACCTTGAGAAAACCAGAGTCATAAAAGCCTGGGATGTCGAAGGCAAACCCTTGGCACAGCACCCTATCCATCCAACCTTTTAGGATTGCTGGAACGCTGAACCAGTATAGTGGAAACTGGAGATGGAACAAGCAGAGACAAATGATGCCCTGTCTCAGGATTCATACTTTAGTTCCACTGATCTCTCCTCCAAGGGCACGCAAGTAGGCAAAGGGAGCTTACAGGATCAGCCTAGTGGGGACGCAACATGGGCACAGTGGGGAGAAGAGCTGCCTATGGTACTGAGGAAGTGTGCTGGATAGCTTTATGTCAGTTTGACACAAGCTAAAGACATCCGAGAGGAGGGATCCCAACCATGAAAATGCTTCCATAAGATCAGGCTGTCGGCAAGTCTATAGGGCATTTTCCTAACTAGTGATCAAAGTGGGGAGGGCTCTGATCATTCTGGGTGGTGCCATCCCTGGTCTGGTGGTTCTGAGTTCTGTAAGAAAGCAGGCTGAGAAAGCCACGTGGAGCAAGCCAGTTAGCAGCAGCATTCCTCTGTGGCCTCTGCATTAGCTCCTGCCTCTAGGATTCTCTCCCTGTTTGAGTTCCTGCCCTGACTTCTTCATTGAAAGACTACGGAAATGGAAGTGTAAGTCAAATAAGCCCTTCCTCTTTACCCCCTTCAACTTGCTTTTGGTCACGGTGTTTGAGCACAACAATACTAACCCAAACTAAGATAGGAAGTAAAAACAGAGACTTTGGGTCATTGAAGACTTAACATGATGGAAATCTGGGGAGAGCAGAGCTCTCCAGAAGTGCTGTCATGGCCATTCTCATCCAAAGGACTCCGGTTTAGCAGAGAGAGCCCTTATATATTGAGCCACCCTTCCTTTTGAGTTTGACTTGGATTTCAGTCAATGTAACAACACTTTAGAAACACATGCTTATATGACTACCCAGATTGTTATAGGTACATGTTAAATGCACCCTGTCCAGTTCTGGCAGGAGTGGCCATATTGAATTAGCACTCCTGGAAGTCAGCCTTTTGGTCTAGTTCCTTATGTAGCAGCTTCACCTTCTTGGGATATATACGCCAATCTATAGTGTGTGTGTGTGTGTGTGTGTGTGTGTGTGTGTGTGTGTGTGTGTGTACATTGATAAGTATGTAGCAACCAGAGGATGGAAACAAGGTTTTCCTGTTAATGGTCAAGGCATTTAATACAAGAGTTGGCCCAAATTGCCTTGATAAGCAATTGTGCATAGAAATCTGGTTCCAGCTAGCTGGCATGTCTGGGACAGTGACTTTGGGAGATGAAAGCAACAATACTGGCATAATTCAGATGCTTTTGGGACCGCTGGGTCATGGGTACCTTCTTTATTCATACTGACTTAGGGAGTCAGGGTTTTGAATAACATTGGCTATAAGGATCTCTTTACTGAAGTAGGTAAGTGTTCTAACTAGAGTGATAACTAGGAAAGTATTTCAACTGTGTACGTGTCCTAAAAAATACTGGTTCCAAAAGCAGTGTTCAAGTGTTTATTCATAGGAAGATTCCACTCATCTGAGGAAACAAACAAACAAACCTGAAATATCACTAGATCAGCTTCTTTCACCTTTTTCTGCTCTTCAAGTATGTCACTGGTCAGATCTTTCTTCTTGTAGGCTTCATAGGTTTCTATCCCGTAACTGAAGACTTCAAGATTAGAGAGGGCACCTAGCAAAGAAAGAAAGTCAAGTTTTCATTTATAGATGAGCATCCCCAGCTTGCCCCAGCCTTCCAAAACTACTATGTGGTCTGAGCTCACCAAAGCCTTAGGAATTTTCTGTGACTGTCCAGAAGCTCAGCCTTGAGATCTGGCTGACAGATAAGGTTGAGAGAACCACACTGGTACGATTGCTTCCTACCTTCCAGGGGCTGTGCTCCACACAGCTCACTTCTCCTATCTCCCCCAACAGCCCATGAGATCACTGAAATTCCTGACTTAGTAGAAGGGAAGCCAAGATGTGTGAGGAAGTAGGTACTTTGTGCCATGTGAGTCCCAGGTAGCAGAAGTGGCCTTGTAGACTGATGTGACCCTCCAGTGCATGGCATCAAGAATAAAGTGTGCAAACTCAAGGCCTCTGAGAAGAATCTCAGTGGAAAGTGAGTCAGTCCTTTTCATAACTGAAAATATTGAGCATTTCTTTGTACTTTTCTGTGCTTTTCAGGGACCTCTAGAGTGGAACTACATTAGGGAAAAGACTGGGATGTTCTGGAGAGGTTATCAGATGGGATATGGCCACCACATTACATCCAGCCCAAGTCTACTTAGGTCCTTTGCACTTCCAGTAGTTCTTTAGTATCTAAGGGAACTGGGTCTGACACTTTCTGCAATTTCTGTTTTCTCAGTCCCTGTTCTGCTGTTTATTAAATGAAAATAGTACTGGCCATGAACTTGCAGATCAAGCATTCAACTACTTTGATATATCCCCAGCCTCAACTGATGTTTGAAAAAAAATGGGAGAGAGGTGGAGAGAAGGTTCAGTAATTGAGAACACCTAGTATTCTTGTAGAGGATCAAGGTTTGGTCAGCACCCATATAAAACAGGTTATGTCCTGTAACTCAAATTCCAGGAGTTCTGATACCCTATCTCTGCCTTCTCAGACGCCTGTATGCCTATGGTATGCATGGAGGCAATCAAACACAAATACACATAAATATGAAAAGAAAGATTGGGATGAATATTACAGACTGTATCTGGAGGTGTAGTCTACACAATTCCAAGTGCACAGACAGTAATCAAAGGAAGAGATGGAAATTAGGAGTATTATTAAATACTGGAAAAATAAGGTGAAATTATTTGCTGATAGTTGTTCACATGTCTGGAAAGCTCCCATAAAATCAATTAAAGCATTACTAACAATATGAAAGTTAGAGTTGGTTGGACACACACCCATCAAAATTCATGGGATATGACATTTCAATAAAGGAAGGCTACTGATTTGTTTGAGTTAATTTTATATCCAGCTACTTTGCTGAAGTTATTTATCAGCTGTAGAAGTTCTCTGGTAGAATTTTTGGGTTCACTTATGCATGCTATATCTTCTGCAAATAGTGATACCTTGACTTTTTTTTTTTTTTGCCAATTTCTATCCCCTTGATCCCCTTTTGTTGTCTTATTGCTCTAGCTAGAACTTCGAGTGCTATATTGAATAGATACAGGAAGAGTGGGCAGTCTTGTGTTGTCTCTGATTTTAGTGGGATTGCTTCAAGTATCTCTCCATTTAATTTGTTATTGGCTGTTGGCTTGCTGTTTATTGCTTTTATTATGTTTAGGTATGTGCCTTGAATTCCTGATCTTTCCAAGACTTCTAACATGAAGAGGTGTTGTTATATTTTGTCAAAGGCTTTTTCAGCATCTAATGAAATGATCATGTGATTTTTTTCTTTGAGTTTGTTTATATAGTGGATTATGTTAATGGATTTTTGTATATTGAACCAATCTTGTATCCCTGGGATGAAGCCTACTTGATTGTGGTGAATAATGGCCTTGATGTGTTCTTGGATCTGGTCTGCTAGAAATTTATTATTTTTGCATCGATATTCATAAGGAAAATTGGTTTGAAGTTCTCTTTCTTTGTTGGATCTTTGTGTGGTTTAGGTATCAGAGTAATTGTGGCTTCATAAAATGAATTAGATAATATACCTTCTGTTTCTATTTTATAGAATAGTTTGAGGAGTGTTGGTATTAGTTCTTCTTTGAAGGTCTGGTAGAATTCCACACTAAAGCCATCTAGTCCTGGGCTTTTTATGGCTGGGATGTGTCTTAGTTAGGGTTCTCTAGAGTCACAGAACTTATGGTAGTCTCTATGTAGTAAAGGGATTTATTGATGACTTACAGTTTGTAGTCCAACTCCCAACAATCAACTCCCAACAACAGTCACGGCAGCAGCTGTGAATGGAAGTCCAAGGATCCAGCAGTTGCTCAGTCCCACAAGGCAAGCAGGCGAAGCAGAGAGAGCCTTCCTTCTTCCAATGTCCTTATATAGGTCTCCAACAAAAAGTGTGGCCCAGGTTAAAGGTGTGTGCCACCACACCTTTAACACCGGATGACCTTGAACTCATAGAGCTTTCTATGTTAATCCTATGGGATTCGTAGCCACTATTCCTCAAGGTCTCCATGCCAAGATTCAGGTCAGAAACTTGTATCTCTCAGCCTCCAGATTAGGGCCACAGGTGAGCCTTCTAATTCTGGATTGCAATTCATTTCAGATGTAGTCAAGTTGACAACCAGGAATAGCCACTACAGGATGTTTTAAATGAATTCTTCTATTTCCTGAGGGGATATGGGACTGTTTAAATAGTTTACCTGCTCTTCATTTAACTTTGGTATGTGGTATCTGTCTAGAAAATCATGTTTGATCTAGAGTTTCCAGTTTTGTAGAATATAGGCTTTTGTAGTAGGATCTGATAGCTTTTTGAATTTCCTCCATTTCTGTTATGTCTCACTTTTCATTTTTGATTTTGTTAATTTGGAGACTATCTCTGTCCTCTTAGTTAGTTTGGCGAGGGGGGGGGGGCGGTTATCTATCTTGTTGATTTTCTCAAAGAATCAGCCTCTGGTTGTGTTGATTCTTTGTATCATTCTCATTGTTTCTATTTTGTTGATTTTGGCCCTGAGTTTGACTATTTCTTGCCATCTACTCCTCTTGGGTGTGTTTGCTTCTTTTTGAAGCCTTCCTTTATACAAATGATAAAAGGCGGAGAAAGAAAATAGGGAAACAAAACCCTTCACAATAGTCACAAATAATATAAAATACCTTGTGGTAACTCCAACCCAAACAAGTGAAAGATCTGTAGGAAAGATTTCAAGAAAGAAATCGAAGAAGACCTCAGAAAATGGAGAGATCTTCCATGCTCTTGGATTGGTAGGATTAACATGTAAAAATGGCCATCTTACCAAAAGCAATCTACAGATCTAATGCAGTCCCCATCAAAATTCCAACACAATTCTTTAGACACGGAAAGAAAAAGTCTCCATTTCATATGGATAAACAAAACACCAGAATAACAAAACACCAGAATAACAAAACAATTCTTAACAATAAAAATATTTCTGGAGGAATCAACGTCCCTTACCTCAAGCTGTACTACTGAGCAATAGTGATTAAAACCACATGGTATTGGTACAGGTCAATCAGTGGAAAAGAACTGAAGACCCATAAATAATCCCATACACTTATGGACACTTGATCTTTGACAAAGAAGCCAAAAATATACAATGGACAAAAGAAAGCACCTTCAATAGATGTGGCTGTTCTAACTGGCAGTTGGTATGTAGAAAAAAGAAAAAAGATATTTGTCACCTTGCACAAAGCTCAAGTCCAAGTGGATCAAGGACATCAACATAAAACCAAATACACTGAATCTAGTAGAAAAGAAGGTAGGAAAGAGCCTAGAACTCATTGAGGTGGGCGGGGGGGGGGGGGGATTTCCTAAACAGAACTCCCAATGGCTCAGGCGCTAAAATCAAGAATTGATAAATGGGACCTCATGAAACTGGAAAGCTTCTGTAAGGCAAAGGACATAGGACAAATCTGCATTCTACAGATTGGGAGAAATATTTTCACTAATCCTACATCCGATAGAGGGCTAATATCCAAAATATATAAAGAACTCAAGAAGCTAACCTTCAGAAGAACAAACAACGCAATCAAAAAAATGGATATAGAGCTAAAAAGAGAACTCACAACCAAGGAATCTTGAATGGCCAAGAAGCACCTAAAGAAATGTCCAGAGTCCTTAGTCATCAGGGAAATGCAAATCAAAACAACCCTGAGATTCCAGATTACACCAATCAGAATGGCTAAGATCAAGAACTCAGACACATGTTGGTGAGGATGTGGAGAAAGAAGAACTTTCCTCCATTGCTGATGGACTTGCAAACTGGTACAACTACTCTGGAAATCAATCTGGGGGTTCCTCAGAAAACTGGAAATAGATCTACCTAAAGACCTAGCTATACCCACTCTAGGGCATATACCATACCACAGGGGCATATGCTCTACTATGTTCATAGTGGCCTTATCTGTGATAGCCAGAAGCTGGAAACAACCCAGATGCCCCACAATGGAAAAAAAGTGTGCTTCATTTATACAATCTTAACAGCTATTCAGCTGTTAAGAATGAGGGCATCATGAGTTCTGCAAGCAAATGGATGGAACTAGAAAATATCATCCTGAGTGAGGTAACTCAGACCCAAAAGGACATACATGGCATGTACTTACTAGTAAGTGGATATTAGTCAAAAGAGTACAGAATACTCAGGATACAATCCATAGAACTCAAGAAGGTTAACAAGCAGAAGGGCCCAAGTAAGGATGCCTCAATCCCACTTGGTAGGAGAAGAAAACAATCATGAGAGGCAGAGGGAGGGAGGGATCTGGGTGGGAGAGGAGAGGAGGAGGGGAATAGGGGAACATGATCAGGTATTGGGGGGGGAGACAGGAGAGGAGCCCCGAGGGCCAGCAGAATGAATGGAAATATGCAACCTGGGTCGTGGATAAGGGGGACCCTCTAGAATGTACTAGAGACCTGGGAGGTGAGAGACTCTCAGGACTCAAAGGGAAGGACCTTAGATGAAATGCCCAACAGTTGGGAGAGGGAACTCATAGAGTCTAGCTGCAGTAGAAAGACAGGGCATCAAGTGGAGGGTTGGGATTGCCATCCCACAGTCAAAAACTCTGACCCAGAATTGTTCCTGTCTAACAGAACTGCAGGAACAAAAATGGAGAAGAGCCTAGGGGAAAGGCAGTCCAGTGACTGGCCCAACTTGGGATCCATCTCAAGAGGAGGCTCCAAGGCCTGACACTATTTATTACTGATGCTATGGTGTGCTTACAGACAGGAGCCTAGCATGGCTGTCCTCTGAGAGGCTCAACAAGCAGCTGACTGAGACAGACACAGACACTTACACCCAACCACTGGACTGAGGTCGGGGACCCTGTGGTTGAATTAGGGAAAAGCAGGAAGAAGCTGAGAAGGGGGGCGACCCCATAGGAAGACTAGCAGTCTCAACTAACCTGGACCTCTGAGATCTCTCAGACACTGAGCCACCAACTAGGCAGCTGGTACTATCCCCCCAACCCCCACAACCCGACACACATACAGCAGAGGACTTCGTAGTCTGGCCTCAGTGGGAGAAGATTTGCGTAACCCTCCAGAGACTTGAGGCCCTAGGGAGTGGGGAGGTCTGGTGGGGTAGGAGGACATCCTCTTGGAGACAGGGGGGAGGAGGAATGGAATGAGGAACTGTGGAGGATGGTCCAAGAGGGGGACAACGACTAGACTGTAAAAAATAAAAGCAATAAAAAAAAGTGTTACGAAAACCTAATCTCATAGAAGCTTCCTAAAAAATATACATATAAATATGTAAAAAAAATTTTAAATGGACTTATACTATAATGTGGTAACAGGACTAAATAAATAAATAAAAAGCTTTTAAAAAGACATCTCAAGAAACCCAAGGAAGGGTAAAGGAGGAAGGGAGGAAATGAAGGGCAAATGAAAGATCTCATCATTCTCTTGAAGAACAAGAAGCAGCATAAGAGAATTCTCCCTAAATTTACCTATATGGTTAATAAGACCTTAGCAAAAATACCGCTGGATTTCTTTTTTAATCTGGAATGCTCACTTAAAGACTTAATGGAAAACTAAAGTAAAAACAATCACAAAAACTAGGAATTGACAGTGATCTAGCTTGATCAGACATTAAATTCTATGTATATATGTATATATGTATGTATGTTATCTATTTGTCTAGATATCTAGATATAGGTATAGATATAAATGGATATTATTCTGTCTGTTGACTATCAGGAAACACTTTCTGGAAGATTTTACTTCAGTGATGCTAGTTTCTTCTTAAT
>JADRCD010189663.1:0-16999 GCA_019843815.1 Montemys delectorum
GGGGGGGGTGCGGTGGGCACAAGAGTAGGAGGGTAGACCTAGGAGGAGTTGGAAGAGAGTGTGATCAAGTACATTGTATAAAATGTACTTCCTCCCCCTTTTTGAGGGGAAGGAAAATTATGAAAGCTGTGAGTATGGAGAAATCATAAGTAATATAGCTATAATACAAATTATTCTTGCTTTCATCTTTCTCTCATTGTAATTGCTGCCCCTGCCTCTGCTTTCAAAAGATGGTCCATGGTATTTAATGAACTTCAGGCCTTTCTGTTCATTGAAAGAGTGTCTTGTACCAAGTATGAACTACTTTACCAGCTTAAGACATGCGTCTCAGTTGTTTTGCTACTAAATCCCCCAAAGACCCATGTGTCTTTATTAGCGGGAAGTCTGTCATTATCTTTGGGATACCCTCTTCTCAGTATCTACGAACCTCAGAGATTCACTTAGTCCAAAGGAACCTCAGGCTCAAAGTGAGAAATACAGTTGCTGCCAGTACTCTGCCTCAACCTTATCACCTGTGGTTGCTATTACACATCAGTCCTGTGTGGATCTAATGATCACAGTTACACTTGCATCAACAGTGGTGCCCATCCTCTCTTGTTTCAGGCTGACGCACTAAGGTTACAGTTCTCCCGAGCTAGAATCAAGCTAACAGGATTCTAGCCTCAGCCATACATTGTACCCTGGCCCTCTATTAAAATTCTTTTGAGCTTTAGGGAAGTCAGTGCAGATGTGTCTATGTTTCAAGAGGTCTACAGAGGAGCTCTAGTTAGTCAAATGGATGTTCCATTAGATTCCCTAAAACCACCTTATAGGAGGCATCCAAGACTTATGCCTTATGCCCCTATTCTTATGAGGCAGGTGTCATGTTCATCTACTCTGTCCCTTTCTCCTGCCTAACAATTCTTTACCACTGCTCATCACTGGCTGTGATCAGTGAGAGGCACCTGCTAAAGATGAGATGTGGTAGGTGACTACCACTATCCCACCCTTTCCATGTGGCCATGGCTTCTCACACTTGCCCTCTGTGGGGACCGACACTGTAAGTTTCCCTAATCCTTTCCGCACTTCTGAATGTGCACCTTTACAAAGCTAGCTCGGCATTCCCAGGCAGTCAGTCCCTTTGGTGGCATCTGTTTCCTACTGAAAACATAACTAATGCATCAGCTTCCTTAAAGAAGCTTGATTTATTTAAGCAAAGTACACTTCTGGCTACTGAAATTTGGTATACACAATGCTCTCCCGTGGCCCAACTTAAGAACATGGGAACCATAGAAATATTCTATGGCTGGAAGTTGAAAATGACCACTTTACTAATACAAATACAATATTAAATAATACTAGTAAAAGGTTTCCTCTATAAAGCCCCATAAGCAACTTCTTCCTATAGCCCTGGGCCAATGGCAAATTGATTGTGACTAACTTGGTCTTTTAGTAGTTGGTAATGGTTGAAGTGATTTGACGAGTTGATGTTTAGTTAACTGACCTGTTTCTTTTGCTGTCACTACGGTTTATTTGCCTTATGTGTATGGATATTTTGCCTGCAAGTGTATAAGTAGACTGCCTGTGTGTGTCTGGTGGTCACAGCAAAAACCAAGGGCAGTAGATCCCCTAGAACAATCATAGGGATGGAAACTGAGACTAGGCCTCTGGAAAAGCAGCCAGTGTTTGTACTTGCTGAACCATCTATCCAAAATGTCCCTCACTAGAACCTGACCCCACCTGTTTCCTTGTGTTGGTTTTGAAGCCTCATGTTTCCCAGAACTCTCTAAGATCACTTGAGAATAGGAATCTCTTGCTACTTCTATTTATATTTTTCTACTTCTGTTCAAGGGCTGGATGCAATGTTGTTGATAATAATAACTCAATAAATGCTTATAGAAACGAGTGAATGAAAATCCACAGTCAAAGATTGTGAACACATATGTTTTGTGTGTGTACACACACACACACACACACACACAAACACACACACACAGTCATGTGTGTTGTGGGCAGTCAACAGTTGAAAAGATTTCTCATTATAGCACTCTGACTATTTCTAATAAAGCCTTTCAAAAATACTAGTATTTCCTAAATGATGCCCAACACACACCTATTTTCAAATAGAATTTCCAAATACTACACAGGCCATTTTAACTGTCCCCTCAAAAAAAAAAAAAAAAAAAAACTCTCTTGAAATTTAAAACTTAGACCAGAAGGCTGAACAGGATCCAAACATGAATATGGTAGATCTGTCTTTGATTTCTAAAATAGGAGCAGAGAAATTACTCTCCTCGCAGTATTTTTAGCAGTGTGAGGGAAGGAGCTCCCTGTACAGTTTCTTGGCAGGCTCACAGTCTGTCACTCCTGAACCTGTCCTGTGAATCCTTCCAGCTTCCCCACCAGTCAGCATTTTCACTCCTGCCTGTGGTCCATGGAACTCATCAGCATTCTTTTGCCTAAGTTGAGACATTTAAAACAGAGTTCAGCAGGACATGGTAACACACCTTTAATTTCAGCACTGGAGAGACAGAGGCAGGCATATCTCTAAGAGTTTGAGGCCAAGATGGTCTATATACTGAGTTAAAACTCAGGTCTACCAAGCCTACGCAGAGAAACTCCATCTCAAACAAAACCAGCAGAGTTCAATGGGGAGGGAGGGAACCTAATCTACTCGAACTCAGTAACATTTTACAACAGTGTTATAAAAAGGGCCAACACATGTTTGTGCATACTAAGCATTCTTTTTAATCAGCTGCTTGAAAAAGCAGATACAATGTACTCCTTCTATGGATAAGGAAATAGGTTGCCTAAAAAATACCCAATAACCTGATACTGGTTAACTAGAAACAACACACTTTATTCATCTGGTACTCTACTGCATATGCTTCTCATTGATTCTCACAAGAGACCCAAAGTATAAACTAAAAACTGTCCCAGTTGGTAGCTACCATTCTGTAAAATTAAGAATGGAGCAGAATCTCTGGACTTGCACAGCAGGAAGAGATTGATGATTAGCAAAGCCAGTATAGGGGAGGGGGCATGTCTACTGGGCCCCAAATTTAAGCAATGTAGTCAGAGAGAAGGCTATTCCTCTGCAGTTCAGGCCAAGACACCCTAGTGAGAGTGTCAGAATAATGATATCCTGCTAAGTTTTCCCAAGGCAATGCCATCATTGAAAGACAAGCTGCTGGGGACTGCTGAACTCCTTTGACACTATCATAATGACACTAACTTTGAAGCCCTCAAACAATCAACTTTCAAAAAAACAATTTCACATACTCAAGATATAATTTTAAATAACACACTGTTTTTAAATTTTAAAAAAAATTAGAAGCATTGTCTATTGCCCTAGCTCTCCCAGCATATGAAGAACAAGCTGACAGAAGTTATTCTGCTAATTTCACACATGGCACCTGTTTTAAAATCAACTCATGATGTTATAGTTTCCTAAGAGCCTTACACTCCTCTAACTGCCTTTCAAATGAACAGTGAAAGCCTGGGGCATTTCCAAAGTCCTGGGCTTCACCCCAGCACAGAGCAGCCCATAATCTCTTGCATCAGCAGATCAAGTTACAGGTGTGTAGGAGAGTCATTTACAGATCCATTACTGTGTCTTCTAACCATGTAAGGGGCTTCTTCCTCCCATTTCTCACCTACTGGCATCAAATATTACTTCCTGTGTCATCAAGATTAAACTAGCTCTTAGGAAGGCAACCTTGGCTAGTTGCAAAGCTTCTCTTTCACATGACTGATCAAGTCGTTCATCTAGTCTGTAAAAATGGGGAAAATGCTGATGCAAAATTCAAGTGGGACCTGTTAGCACATGCCTTAATCCCAGCACTGGGAAGGATAAGGAAAGAGAAATGGGAGTATAAGACTAACCAGCCTATATAGTAAAACTTTGCTTCAGAATTTATTATTGTTATTATTATTGTTGTTGTTGTTATTATTATTATTATTATTATTAATGGTTTATGACTCAAAGCATTTGTGTGGGGACTCAACTGATAGAAAACAGGGGAACTACAAAGCACACCATATGTGCTCAAAAAGCAAATCCTTATTTCTAGAATTGAACATAGCCCAAAATTTCAGTTCATTAATATTAAAATTTAAAGAAGATAAAATTTTGAATTTGTCAACAGGAAATCATAATCACAGTCCAAATTTACCTCCTCACCGAATCTCATGTTGCTGTCTTTTTTCCCTATCCACTAGAAAGATAATAGAGACATCCAAATGTTCAGTGAAATGACGTAAGGAAAACTGGTTTATAAATGCAACAAATATCAATTTTAATATTATTAGGAAAGTGAAAGACTTGCACAATAAAAATTTTAACATTGAAAAAGAACATTAAAGATATCAGAAGATAGAAAGACCTTCTACATGTGTAGATTGACAGGATTAATATCATTAAAGTAGCCATCACATCAAAAGCAATTAACAAATAAAATACAATTGCCATCAAAATTCCAGTGCAATTCTTCACAGAAATTGAAAAAAATTTAAATTTTATATGAAAATGCAGGGGCACAGAAAAAGGCTTTCTAAATAGGATCCCAACAATACAGGCTGTTAACATTTTGTCTAAGCTCCGACCCAGAGTTACCTGGCAATAGCCAGGTATGCCTAACTCACTATAAAAGGGGCTGCTCACCCCCTAGACTCTCTCTTGCCCTTGCCTTCTTGCTCTGGCTATGTCCTCTCACCCCTTCACCCCTCTCTCCCCATTCCCTCCCTCCTTTCTCTCCATGTGCTCATAGCAGGCCTCTCCTTCTCTTCTCTCTCTCTCTGTCTCTCTCTCTCTCTCTCTCTGTCTCTCTCTCTCTCTCTCTCTCTCTCTCTCTCTCTCTCCTATTATCTCAACTCCCCTGCACATGCCCTGAATAAACTCTATTCTATAATATACCATGTGTGGCTGGTCCCTCAAGGGGAATGGATGCCTCAGCATGGGTCCACAGAGGCACCTCCATCTCCCACACCTGACTACACCTCCACTAAACATATTTTCTCTCCCTTTCATCTTTTTATAAACAAAACATTTGATGCTGAGACTCAGAATTGGTAACTCTGCAGGTTTGCTTGCATACCCCTGTTACGACATGGAGAGCCAACACTTGCTAACCCAAACTTCAGAGAATTAGTAAGCTCCTTCCCCCACTGGTCAAAGTAAATGGTCCCGGGAGTGACTTCTTGAGTTCAGAGCTATCCCTGTGCTACCCTTGAGGAGGAAGTCGTTCAGTCTTTTCACTGACCCTCATGCTTAGGCATTTTCTCTTGAGTGAGATTCCCTCTCTCCTCTGAGATGGTTCCTTTATCACTGCAGAGAAATCCCGGGCCTGGGATTGCACTCTGTCACTCAGGGCACTAGCCCAGAGCTTGGCCCCCCAGCCTGCCACCATGTGATGACCTGGTGGTCTGGACTGGCTGTTAGCCTCTCTGGGTATTAATCGTATCCTCAGGATGCTGGTAGGGGTAGTTAATAACGATATGCACACTCATGGGATTGTCTATGCCACCTTGTCCCTACCTACTGGGATGTCCTGGTGTAATGGTCTACTTCAAACAATATCTCTACATGGCCACTAAACTGGCACTTTAAAACAATTCTAGCTGCACCAGGAAGTGGAAGCTGGTCAACAGTATGCCGTACACGGGTCAACAGTGTGCCGTACACGGGTCCACAGTCTGCCGTACACGGGTCCTACCAGGAGAGAGCTGTTCTCCCAGGCATGTCTTCACTCCCACGCTTGGAGGTGAGATAGCCACTTTCTCTCCAATAACTGTCTGGAACAGGGAAGTGAGGAGCACACGGGGCACAGGAACAGTGGAACAGCTGGGAAAGGATCCTTCTAGTCGCCATCTGCACCCAGAGCTTGGTCTGTTCTGGAGACCTCTAAACGAAAGTTCTGCCAAGAGAGAGCAGGTCTCCCAGGAGTGCTGACACAGGCTTCCAGACCCACAGGAGGGACAAGTTTCAGCCAGAGACATCTAACACCATCTAACACCAGAGATAGCCAGATGGCGAAAGGCAAATGCAAGAATCTTACCTACAGAAACCTAGGCTACGTCGCATCATCATAACCCAGTTCTCCCACCACAGGAAGCCCTGGACACCCCAATAAACTGGAAAAGCAAGATATGGATTTAAACTCTTATCTCATGGTGTTGATAGAGGATTTTTAAAAGGACATAAACCACTCCCTTAAAGAAATACAGGAGAGAACAAGAAAACAGGTAGACGTCCTTAAAGAGGAAATACAAAAATCCCTTAAAGAACTACAGGAAAACACAACCAAACAGGTGAAGAAATTGAACAAAACCATCCAAGATCTAAAAATGGAAGTAAAAACAATAAAGAAATCACAAAGGGAGGCAACCATGAAGATAGAAAACCTTGAAAAGAGATCAGGTGTCATAAATGCAAGCATCACAAACAGCATACAAGAAATAGAAGAGAGAATCTCAGGGGCAGAAGACACCATAGAAAACATTGACACACAGTCAAAGACAATACAAAATGCAAAACATCCAGGGAATCCAGGACACAATGAGAAGACCAAACCTAAGGATAATAGGTATAGAAGAGAGTGAAGACCTCCAAATTAAAGCGCCAGTAAATATCTTCAACAAAATTATAGAGGAAAACTTCCCTAACCTAAAGAAAGAGATGCCCATGAACATACATGAAGCCTACAGAACTCCAAATAGACTGGACCAGAAAAGAAATTCCTCCCGGCACATAACAGTCAAAATACCAAATGCATTAAACAAAGAAAGAATTTTAAAAACAGTGAGGGAAAAAGGTCAAGTAACATATAAAGGCAGTCCTATCAGAATTACACCAGACTTCTCACCAGCGACTATGAAAGCTAGAAGATCCTGGGCAGATGTCATACAGACCTTAAGAGAACTACTGGGTAGTTTTCATAGTGCTGGAAGCTGCTATGTAGAATACCAGAGAAGAAAAGCTATCACCAGGCTTATCCAACTATGAAATCTATGAGCTATTATAATGATTGCCCTGGCAAGACACACTGACTGGTGCAATAGTGGTATAAATGTCATGGAAATAACAAGCCACTTTATGATTCAATTTAAATCCTGTTCCATAAAATAAAGTCCATACCCAGCTATATTATCATGCTAAGAACCTGTGGCTTAGCAGCCCTAGGGAACATCTACTATTGTCATCTTGATAAATGGATATATAAACACACACACATACACATAAAGTTTAGTATTTTTCTTTTTCACTTTTTATTGGTTCTTTGTAAATTTCACATCATGTACCCCGATCACATTCATCTCCCCATTCCCTTGTACTCATCCTCCACTCTGGCAATCTCCCTCCACAAAAGAAAAATATCTCATTGTGGAAGCTGTAGTGTGGCACAGTGTGCCCCACAGTATACTTTTTCCATACTTCTTTGCTTGCAAATGTTCATTGCAATGAGTCATTGGTTTAGGTTCAATGACTTTGGCTTTTGCTAAACTATTGATACTAGAACCTCACTGGGACTTCTCTCGGATATCCTGTTGTTGTCCTGAGATCCTATCTTTGCATCTGTAGGACCAGCCCCTTCATGCATTCCAGCTGTTCTCTGATAGGGTAGATGTTAGAGTGGGCCAAAGAATGTCCTCTCTACCAAGGTTAATGATAATCAGAGACAGAGACTGGGAGGCGAGGGGATGGTCTCAGCAAAATGGTAGAGCACCGAGACCTTCAGAACAGTCCTCAAGAATGTGGAAAAGAACTCTGAAAACGTAAGTTTGAAGATATATAATTTCTCAACTATGCAAAATATAAGGATGCAATATAAATTATATAAGGAGCTTCGCAGAGTCATAGGAACAGAGGCAGCAACACTATAAGCCAACTTGTCAGAAAGATAGTAAGGAAAGAGATAAAGAGATTTAGGGAGTGCTGATCACAGGACAAGATCCCACCCAGCTAAGTTTGTTTGTTTGTTTGTTTGTTTGTTTGTTTGTATGTGCTTGCTTACAAAGGCAGGCAGAATTCCTGAGTTCAAGGTCAGCTTCAGACAGAGGGACCTTAGGACCAAGACCAGGTATGGTAAGAATGGTAATTCCAGGGTAGGACTCATGGGACCCCACCCAGCTGTCTTATTGACTGTGTTTGTGCTTGCTGTCTCTTTCTAAGAATCAGGGGGTTGGGATAATGGGATGCTGATTCATGGGATAATCAAAAGGAAACCTGCAGCAATGACTGAATTTATATGTAAATAATAGACTGGGCTTTTGGTCTGCAACTGCTGAGCTATCCAGAGAGTTTTTAGAATTACAAAACAGTTGTCTCGAGTAGACAGCTAACTAAAGATCTCCAGAGAAAGCAAAACAGAGAGAGAGAGAGAGAGAGAGAGAGAGAGAGAGAGAGAGAGAGAGAACAATCTGGAAAGTTATCTTGAGCAGAACATAGGGCATCAGCTTGGACCCAGGATTTGACTTTTTAAGTTGTTTGTTTCACTGCTCCCAGACACCCCTTCCTCAGAATCCCTCTCTAAGACAAGGCTGGTCCTTGGCAGCTATGATGCGGCAAGTGAGGTTCCTTGTGCAAACCTGACTTTGATTCTCAAAATCTACATCAAGGTAGATATAGAAAACTAACTCTTCAGAGTTGTTTTCTGACCTCTACCATACGTTTTGCACACTATAGCATGCATATGAGCACATGTACTAAAAGACCAGATCTCTTGGGTTCAGACTCTATCTTAGAGAACCTGACCTAGGGTTGGACTCAAGTTAACTAACAAATGGACACCTAGCACCAGTTTCCAATTTAATTCCTAACAAGTCAGAATCTACTCCTCAACAGATCTGCACCTCCAGTTTACAAGCCTCCCCCTGGCACTTCACTTTCTAATAACCACCAATCAGCAGAACAGCAGAAGGTAAGTTTATGGTTTGGGTCCTAGCATTAGCCACTAAGTTAAGGGGCAAATGAAATTCCATATTACCCCCAGAATCAGATGTGTGCCAGATTAGATACACCCTTCTTGCCCCTATAAACACCTGCTTAAAATTAGACTTGGGGCTCCACCTTCCCAACCTACTGTGTCAGAGTTGGCAGGGAGCCCAAGCTCCAGTTTGACCCTAATGTGATTGCATTGGAATTAGCTCCTCGGTGGTCTTTTGTTCACAAATGCTTCCTGGAACAACAGTACATGTACACACACATAATAACAATAATTTTAAGAGATGGCTCTGATATTGTAAGATTCTGTTGAGCCTTAGCTTACCAGGGACCCCCTGAGTGAACCATGTGGAGCTGAAATTGATGCAAAAAGCAAGAAGAATTTATTGTTCCAGTGCACTGGGGTCACCCCAGATTCGAAGAAGAGGTGGCAACCTCGCACAGCTCATTCAATGAGCTTTTATACAGTTTTTAGGGCAGCAGCCATTAGGCACAATGTGATTGGCAGAACAGTTTGACTTTTTAAACTGACTAGACTTTAGGGAATGGGGTAGCAAGGATTTCCCTTTTCTGAAGGTGGGCAAAGGTCTATCCTGCAGAATGTGTCCCCACCCTCAGGTCTGTATCCACCCTGTGGTCTGAGGAATGTTAATTAGCCTCTCCCTTCCAAAGAGGCAAGTGATCCATGACCTTCCCAAAGTTCCTGAGCTGACCTTTTCAATATCACTAGGTGAATATGTTATAGGACTATATACATGTGAAAAGCCAAACCTACTCCATCTAGGGACCAACCTCCATTTTAAAAAACAAAAAGGGCCTGAAAACTTGACCTACAGCCAAACCCAAGCTGCACCCAATTTCCAGGAAGAACCACATAACTTGTCTCTGGCCTATACACCAGAGTTACTCCCTAGCTACACCCTAGCAACAGTTAATCAAAGATTAGTCTGATTGTTTCAATTGTACTTTCAGATGGCTCATAGTTGTATATGGTCTTGCTTCAGAGCATCAGCCTGTCAACTTACAATCATCATTCAATTAGATACTTGCCAGGATGGACATTGAAAGACCCCCAGAGTAGGGGAGACCCTCACTCAAATCTCGGGACGACACAACCACCCAATAACTCATGAGAGACCGATCTTGCTGCAATCACATGAGGTTTATTCAGGCCAGATCTGGTGTCAAACTCATAGCTTAATAGGCCAGTGGAGTTCCACCTAGAGCACAAAGAGTAAGGGGTATTTAAAGGGAAAAACCACAAACTAGGGGGAGTGAGGGGGAATTCCAACCCAAGGTATTCAGTCAGTTAGGGAGGGGAACATATTCATTGTAGGAATGTAATCTTCTTCTACCCATCGGCAGGGTGGAGAGCCTCGTGAACCAGTTGACCTTCATTCCTAGTTCCGCCCTCATTGGCCCTCATTGTAGTTCGGCCAGGAGGGGCTGGTCTCAGGAACCAGAGCCCTGAGGCTCTGAGTTAAGCCAAGTTCCTGGAACCAGAGCTCTAAACTGGCTGACCTGCATTCTTAGTTCTGCTCAGTCTGCTAGGGGTCATAAAAAACTTATTTTTATATTTTTCATATTTTTCAGACACCTCCTCACTTACCTCCATTTCCTATAAAACCTTGTTCTGCTGAGGGCTCAGGGTTTCACCCTTCCATCCTCCTTTATCAGTGATGGTAGTGAGCCCAAGCTCAAGCTTGAATAAAGACCCTTGTGTGATTACATCATAATTGTCTCCTTGGTGGTCTTTTGGGTTCACAAACAATTCCTGAATGGGCACAATACATAGTCTGTAACTGACTAAAATGCCATTAAGTGGAGCGTGGGTGTACTAATCTAATCTTTTTTCTATACAAACATACCTATGATAGCATTTAATTTACAAATTAGGGATAATAGGTTAACAACAATAAGAATAATTAAGTAGAACAATTAAATCATGGGTGAGATACACACCCATAGTTTAGCTACTCAAGAGGCTGAGGAGTTAGGTGTATGTGATTAGCTTAGGAAGGAACAGGCTAAGCATATTGCCTCAAAAAGCATCCTATTGCTTTCTTACCTCAAGTTTGAGGTCAGCACAGGCAATATAGATTCTATCTGATAATATTATTACTACAATAATATGTTACAATAAAGATCATATGAATACACCCAGTCCTTCTGTCTCTATCTAACCTCCTCTTTTGCAAAACATCTATTGTATCTGACTCACATATCTTTTTAATCTTGAAAAATAAAGCAAATAGTATGTTAGGAAAATTGTAATAACCTTTTCTCCTTGTACCAAGTCCTGCTGCAGCACAAGTTACAACCTTGACTATCTCCAGAACACAGCCTCTTGTGCTCTCAGACACTTCTCCAGAAGATGTCACCTCAGTGATGCTGGTCTCTTCTTAATTACCGCTAGTTTCTTAGCTCCAGCTAACCAGCATCAATAGTCCCAGTAATGCAAAGTTTTTGCTTTAGTAGTTTTGGTATCTTGTTAATCACGGCTGATACTTCAGCCTCGGGTAACCAGAATCACAGAATCTTCACAATCAAAACAACATGGCCCTGACAAGAGTCTTTAATCTTCCCTCTGAAATTTCACAAGCCAGGCCTCCATCTCTGCATTGTTCTCAACATGACCTTCCAAGCTCCTACAGAACATCCCACAAGGTTCTTAACAACCAGTCGCTCTTCTAGCTCAAAATTCCAAAGTCCTTCCACAGTCATCCCCAAAACGTGGTCAGGTTGCACAGGAATACACCGCTATTTAAAAGGTATTGGACATTTTAAATCGATTGAACTTTTAATATGTAAAGACTGTGGGACTTTAGATCTTGGGGATAAATAAGAAAGTAAGGGTTGAGGCTTAATAGTGATGTGTTTATGTGTCAAGTTGACAAGGAATCAATTGTACTGGCTGGCTTTGTGTATCAACTTGACACAGGCTGGAGTTGTCACAGAGAGGGGAGCTTCAGTTGGGGAAATGCCTCCATGAGATCCAGCTGTAGGGCATTTTCTCAATTGGTGATCAAGGGGTTGGGGCCCCTTGTGGGTGGTGCCATCCCTGGGCTGGAAGTCTTGGGTTCTATAAGAGAGCAGACTGAGCAAGCCAGGAGAAGCAAGCCAGTAAGGAACATCCCTCCATGGCCTCTGCATCAGCTCCTGCTTCCTTCCTGACCTGCTTGAGTTCCAGTCCTGACTTCCTTTGTCATAAACAGCAATGTGGAAGTAAGCTGAATAAACCCTTTCCTCCCCAACTTGCTTCTTGGTCATGGTGCTTGTGCAGGAATAGAAACCCTAACTAAGACACTCCTGATAAACAAATCATCTTAAACTATTGTGCTTTATCTATTGTCATAACTTTTAATATGGCTTAACTTTTCCCCTTCTTTTCCTTTTGAATAATGACCAAAATCCTCAGATATTCTGGGCTTTCTCACTAATTCTACAAAACTCTCCTGCTCCCCACCGCTGTAGCCTCCACCAAGCAGCTGGATGCTTATTTTCACAACTGAGCCTTCTGGCTTTCTTGGACTCTCACTCTAAAACTGTGGCTTGCTTTCTTCTTTTCCATCTTTTTCCTCCCAGCTACTCCCAGCCTTACAGCTTGCCTGCGCTGTTGCTTTTCTTTTAAACTCTAATAAAATTGTTCTGAAGCTTTCTTTGAGTTCATTTCTAAATTCTCTTATTAATAAAAATGAGGTTCTTTGTGATCCTAAATAGGGACCTTTTCATTTTCCCAGTAATAGAAATACGCTCTGTGCTGTGGGAACAATCACAAAGTGACTTGCTGACATGTTTCTTAGAACATATATCCATCATTAGGCTGGTATATAACTAAACTGAATTGTTTCTAAGTGACCGTAGAGTGTCAAGTACGTGGTAAACATTCAGGAAATTGACTGTCTCTGCTTATGTGTGAATGTGATGGTGCCTACAAACACACACAATGGGTCAAATCCCACTCTTGTCATCAATAAATGATGACATAGGGGCATTTTCTCACTCACAGCCTAAAGACACATGAGCAAGTCCAATAGGATGTTTTTTGAGACAATGTGCTTAACCTGCTCCTTCCTAATCTAGTCACATACAGCTAACATAAATCAAAGCTCACAGACAGAATTTGGGCTAAATGCTAACTGAGCTACCAACCAGATGTGTGACCATGAATGTAACAGATTCTCCTGACTAATAAACACTGCAGGAATCAGTTGCTGTGTTTTCCTGCAGCATCACCTGCTCCACACCCTGCTCATGCACCTCCTATAAAAGCTCTACATGCAACATCCCCTGCAGTTTTCCTTAGAAGCCAAAGGACAGCCAAAACAGGTGCGACACATAGAACAGAGAAGAGCTGGGCAAGGAGGTGTCAGAACTAGAGGTGTCACCCCCAATTCTTTAAATTACACAGAGAAACAGTTAAGGTTTGAGCACCCATCATTTTCCCAAGGAAGATACTTGCAAAAAAAATGAACTGAAGTTGCAGTCAGGACTCAGGCTTTAGCCCCCACGTCCCTTTTTTTTTTCTTCAGTTCTAAACACAATAGATCCCATCCTCTAATTGCTTCAAATGCAAGAAACACAGTGTGTTCTGGTTTTATGGTAATTGACAGTCTTGTTAAGGAAATGTAAAACTCCAGTTGCTGAAGCGACTGTTACATTAAGCAGATCAGTATTCCCCACCTGGCTAGCTCAGCTGCCACCACAGTACCCCCACCCCAGACCCCCACACCCCTACTGGTTCTCAGAACAGGCTTCAGTACCTCTCCTGCTCTCACAGTAGGAGCTTGTTTTTGCTGCCAGTCCCATGCTGCAACTGAAGATTACACATCACCATACTTGAAATGTGAGAGAAATGACTTTGGCTATATTTATTCCTGCAGAATAGGATTCTCTGCAGTGAATTACAAATCCACCACTTAGAGATCAGAATATAATTAAAGTTTTAATAAATGTGTCTGCGTGTGATAAAAAGCTAAGCAGCTGCTTTCAAGCCAGCTGAAAGGCATTTGACAATACAGGAAAATGTGTATGGAAAGTGGGTTTGTGCCTGCAAGCCCAACCGACTGACTGCTTGATTGATGAGGTGTCTCTTCGCCAAGAGTCTTTACTAGGAATCCATACCACACAGGTGGACACAGCTCTCCTGACTGCAAGGTGATACGCAGCTGAAGAACTTGGCTACATTCTTCTAGATTACGAAGCTTACAAAGCTGGAGGATCTCGAGTCCAGAATATAGATCCCTGTCCAAATCATAACAGGGATGTGGGCAGCAGAATGAAGCTTCTATAAAAATATCTTTAAGTAATATATAGCTCAAAGTATAACTTGGTTTGGATATTAACTCTAATCTTTTATAATAATGATGTCAGGAAAACTCAAATGAAATACAGAGAAACATTTCTCTTAGCAGCTTCCTATATCTTAAGTCTTAATTTTAAAATTTTAATCACTTTATTAATTTAGTGGGTGTGTGTGTGAGAGAGAGAGAGACAGAGAGAGAAAGAAAGAGAGAGAGAGAGAGAGAGAGAGAGAGAGAGAGAGAGAGAGAGATCATGTGCTGCACATAGAAACTACAGAGATGAAGCTTGTGTTCTCAGGCCTGTACACAAACACCATAACCACTGAATGAGTCCTGGGCCACAGGCTGTTCTATTCTTCATTCATGAGGTTTCTATGTCTACATCACAGTTCTCATTCTAATGGGCTCAGCATTCCAAGCTTTTTGGTTTTTTTAAGTCAGGATCTCAGTTAACCAAGGATATACATGACCTTGAGTTGATGATCCTCCTGCCTCCCCTCTCATATGCTGAGAGTACAGGTATACACCAGCATACACAGTTTATGCAGTTCTGGGGATTTAACCCAGAACTTTGTGCTTTCTAGACATGCACTCTATCAACTGAGCTACATCTTCATCTTCCTTCTGATTCTGTCACGTCTGCCTCGGCTACTGCACATAATGCTATTTCTGTGCTTCACAGAGCTGTTCATCGAGAAAGTGAAACCCGGCTCTAAAATGCTTTTGCCAATGTAGAAGATTCGTCCCCTATTTCATATACTTTCTTGTATCAGTCTTCCATTCCTCTCTCCTCAGGCTCTCAAGGTCAATCCCCAGACATGGTCTTTTGTCCTCACTATTATATATTCTTTTCTCCTTGTAATAGGAAAAGTGTTTCCCCATTCGAAACATAGTCCCCAGCTATGGTAGATGGAATTGTGTCTCTTTAAAAGACATCAGTACCAATACAGATAGCACAGTGGGCTGACAACAGTTCACAATAACTATATTTTATGAATAACTAAGAGAACCTCAGAGGCTCCAAACAGAAGGTGATTTGACCATCACACATTATATTTGTTTATTGAAATATCACACTGTGCCCTATAAAATATGTGTAGTTATTACATGTTAATATAAAAGATGTTCAATGTTTAAGAAGGTAGGCATACACCGGGCAGTGGTAGTGCACGCTTTTAATCCCAGCACTTAGGAGGCAGAGGCAGGTGGATTTCTGAGTTCGAGGCCAGCCTGGTCTACAGAGTGAGTTCCAGGACAATCAGGGCTACACAGAGAAACCCTGTTTCGAAAAAACAAAAACAAAAACAAAACAAAACAAGAAGAAAGACATGCTAATTACTCTGATTTGGTTGTTATATGTATCTAGTGTTGTCCCTGTGCCCATGAGTGTATACAAATAAAATACTAACAGTTAAAGACAAGAAAAATGTCCTATATGACTTTATTTAGAAAGAGCCTCTTTGCAGGCATAAGTAAGGATGAAGTCATTCTGGAGCAGAGTGGCAGTTCCCACCAGAGGCTTAGTGTGAGATAGGAACAAATCCTATCACTGAGGCCCCTCGAACAAAGCATCCCTGCTGACCCCTGAATCCCAGACTTCTGCCTCCTCAGCTGTGAGAGATCAAATCTCAGCTGTCTTAAGCTACACCGTTTGTAGAAACACATCAATGCAGCCCTGACACACAGACAGTAGGACATCTTTATCCCCATCTATATGTCAGGGACATCTCAAGGTTCACACTTAAATATACACATGCCAAATCTCAAGGGTCCTCCTTTCCCTTTTTCTAGAAGATAGTGGGGGTATGCTTTCTAGGGTTATTGGTTTTACCTCCTTTGTCACTATCATTCAACCAGAGCTTCCCCTTAACTTTTATGGCAGGGTGCTTTCTTGCTGAGTGCTGTTCCAATAAGGTGGTGGAGGGGGGCCTGGGTTGTGGCCCAGGCCCGGCCTGCTGAGGCTCTCTCTCTCCCTGGGTGGCAGCGGGCCTTGGTGGTGAGGCCCAGGCCTCTCTCTCCCTCCTAAGGCGGCTGGGGGCCTGGTAGTGAGGCCCAGGTCTCTCTCTCTCCTCGCGGGGCCTGGCCTGTTTGCTGCAAGGCGCCTTAATTAAAAAGGAGGCAATGCATGAATGAGTTATTTTATTGTAGGAAGGGGAAATATGCTAGTTGAGTGGAGAGAAGGAAAGGAGAGGAAGGAGAGAGAGAGAGAGAGAGAAGAAAGAGAGAGAGAGAGAGAAAGAAGAAGAGGGAGAAAGAGAAGAGAACAAAGAGCAAAGAGGGAGAGAGAGCAAAGAGGGGAGAGAGAGAGCAAAGAGAAGGGAAGCAAGCAAGAGCGAGAGGAGGGAATAAGAGAGAGGAAGCAAGAGAGAGAGGGGAGAAGAAGAAGAGAGAGGGGAACAAGACTGTGGTGGTTGATTATCAACTTGGTATAATGCAGAATAGCATTGAAAGAGAGCCTCAATGAGAAAGATTGTCTTAGTGAGGTTGGGCTACAGGCATGCCTGTGAGAGATTTTTCTTAGTTGTGTTAATTGAGGTGCCCTGGATGTGGATGGCACTATTTCATGGATAAGAAGGCAAGAGCAAGCTGAGCATGCTTGTATCCATTACTCTCTGCCCTGGTACTGGATGTGATATAACCAACTCCCTCAAGCTCCTGCTTCACTTCATTACTATGATGGACTGGTACCTGGAAAGCTAAGGTAAACTAACCCTAACCCTCTCTCCTCTCTCCTCTCTCCTCTCTCCTCTCTCCTCTCTCCTCTCTCCTCTCTCCT
>JADRCD010189663.1:17099-27922 GCA_019843815.1 Montemys delectorum
TCTCTCTCTCTCTCTCTCTCTCTCTCTCTCTCTCTCTCTAGTTGTTTTTGGAGAGGTATTTTGTCTCAGGAGGAACTGGACAAGCCACTAAGACAAGATCTGAGGACAGAAGAGATGAAATGAACAATGAGTCAGTTATCTCATTATATGTACAGGAGCAACCTGTGTGTGAGGCAAGGCTCCTCACCCAGAAGGTCTTAAGCAGGGCATAGCAAGCAGGACACTCATGCACCAGATCTGAAATCTATCAATCCAGCAATGACACAGGTCACTTCTCCCAAGAAGCCCATTCTTCTTGACTAAAAGTAACTTTTTTTTATTTGCACAAATTTTATAATAAAGTTTATAAAAAAAATTTTATTAGATATTTTCATGTCATATGATTTCTCTTTTCTCAGTTTCCCTCAAAAAAAAAAAAAACCCAAAAAACAACAAGAAGAACAAATCCCTGTTGCCTCTCCCCCCTCTGCTTGCCACCCCACCCTCTCCCGATTCCTGGCCCTGGCATTCCCCTACACTGGGGCACAGAACCTTCACAGGATCAAGGGCCTCTCCTCCCATTGATGACTGACTTTGCAATCCTCTACTATATACTTGCAATCCTCTACTATACACATGCTGCCAAAACAATCAGTCCCACCATGTATAGTCCTTGGTTGGTGGTTGAGTCCCTGGGAGGTCTGAGGGTACTATTAGTTCATATTGTTGTTTGTCCTAAAGGGCTGCAAATCCTTCAGCTCCTTTGTCCCTTTCTCTAACTCCTTCACTGGAGACCCTGTACTCAGTTCAATGGATGGCTGTGAGCCTCTACATCTGTATTGGTCAGGTATTGTCAGAGCCTCTCAGGAGACAGCTATATCAGGCTGGATTGTCCTTCCTTCAGTCTCTGCTCCATAGTTAGTCTCTGCAACTCCTTCTGTGGGTATTTTGTTCCCCCTTTTTAAAAGGAATGAAGCGTCCACGTTTTGGTCTTCCTTCTTCTTAAGTTTCTTGTGGTTTGTGGGTTGTACTTCAAGTATTCCAAACTTCTGAGCTAATAACCTGGATGGTTTTGCTCAGTTCCTTCACCTGTTTGTTTGTGCTTTCCTGTAATTCCTTAAGGGATTTTTGTGTTTCCTCCTTAAGGGCTTGTACCTTGTTACCTGTGTTCTCCTGTATTTCTTTAAGGAGTTATTCATGTTCTTCTTAAATTCCTCTAGCACCATCGTGAGATATGATTTTAGACCCAAATCTTGCTTTTTTGGTGTTTTGGGATATCCAGGACTTGCTGTGGTGGGAGTACTAGGTTCTGATGAAGCCAAGTCGTCTTGTTTTCTGTTGGTAAGATTCCTGTGTTTGCCTTTCACCATCTGTTGATCTCTGGTGTTAGATGTTCTTACTGTCTCTGACTAGAGCTTGTTCCTCCAATGGGTCTGTAAGCCTGTGTCAGCACTTCTGGGAGATCAGCTCTCCTCTGGTAAAACCCAGGCACAGATGGCTGTTTTTACAAAGTAACTAAGAGTATGCAGCAACATACACACAAACTCCTACAAAGACCCGGCCTTAGAAAATCCTGTCTCATGGGACACAATGAAAGCAGTCCTAAGAAGAAAACTCATAGCTTTAAGTGCCTCCAAAAAGAAACTAGAGAACCTCAACTGTAAGAAGCGTTGGTCAGCGTCTGTGCGGTCGCCGCCGGGAGTCGCCTCACCGGGGGCCTGGCTCACAAGGACCAGCCGTTGTGGGGAAGAGTGCGAGGTAAAAGTCAGTGACTAGAAAAGCAGGTCTGGCAGTCACCAACATGTCTCGGAGGAGATTCGATTGCCGAACTGTCTCGGGCTTGCTAACTACAACCCCCCAATTTTAATAATTTATATACGCTTACACCGAAAGAACTTGGGAGAGGAAAATTTGCTGTGGTTAGACAATGTATATCAAAATCAACTGGACAGGAATATGCTGCCAAATTCCTGAAAAAGAGAAGAAGAGGGCAGGATTGCCGGGCAGAGATTCTGCATGAGATAGCTGTGCTGGAGCTGGCCAGGGCTTGTCCCCACGTCATTAATCTGCATGAGGTCTATGAAAATGCAACGGAAATCATTTTGGTATTAGAATATGCTGCAGGTGGAGAAATTTTCAACCTGTGTTTACCTGAGTTAGCTGAAATGGTATCTGAAAATGATGTTATCAGACTCATTAAACAAATCCGCGAAGGAGTTCATTATCTACATCAGAATAACATTGTTCACCTTGATTTAAAGCCACAGAATATACTCTTGAGCAGTATATACCCACTTGGGGACATAAAAATTGTAGATTTTGGAATGTCTCGAAAAATTGGGAATGCATGTGAGCTTCGAGAAATCATGGGAACACCTGAATACTTAGCTCCAGAAATCCTCAACTATGATCCCATTACCACAGCAACAGATATGTGGAATATTGGCATAATAGCGTATATGTTGTTAACTCATACATCACCATTTGTAGGAGAAGATAATCAAAAAACGTATCTGAATATTTCTCAAGTGAATGTAGATTATTCAGAAGAAATGTTTTCCTCAGTTTCACAACTGGCCACAGACTTCATCCAGAGTCTTCTAGTAAAGAGCCCAGAGAAAAGACCAACAGCAGAATCCTGCCTCTCCCATTTATGGTTGCAGCAGTGGGACTTCGGAAGCTTGTTTCATCCCGAGGAAACTTCCGACTCCTCTCAAATCCAGGATCTGACCCTCAGGTCCTCTGAAGATAAGACCTCCAAGTCCTCTTGTAATGGAAGCTGTGGAGCCCGGGAGGACAAGGAGAACATACCTGAGGATGGCAGTCTAGTTTCTAAAAGATTTCGATTCGACCACTCCTTGCCCAGTCCCCACGAACTCGTTCCAGATTTGTTCTGTTAGCATTTTTCTCTGTGACTCATCTGGACTGACTTGGGAATTTGAGATCTTCTCTGCTGTGAGATTGTGTTTGTAGCTTCATATATAATATGTTTATATTATAAATGCACTTTTGCTTAGAAGAACTTAAGGAACAGTTTAAATGCTAGGCTTTTATTAGCTAGCATATCATTTCCTGTCCTGAAATTGTTTTACAGAAAAAAATATTTAAATATATGACAAAAAATGTAAATTGTGTATGTAAGTACACATGTAACTGAAAGAATTCAAGTTCAGTTGAACTTATAAAATGGGTTATACTGTGGTTAGTAAATGAAAACAGGAATGTAGTAGATTCTCTTTAAGGTGAGCCCTATACTATAACTCTATTAAGAATTTGTTTGGGGAAATGCTGTCAAAAGTAAACCACAATATATACTGCTTTATAAATATTCCAGAGACAATTTATAACTGAAAATGTTTCCCAGTTACCAATAGCTTGAAACTGTAAGTTTTTCTTTGTGTGCCATGTGCTCTGTGAGAGGGCACAGTCAACCAGAGCAGGGAAGAAGCCAGACTGATCCAGGCTGTTTCTCTGCAAACTGAGTCAAAGCTTGACATCATTTCCAACTCATGTATTTTGTATATGCATCATATATTAGATTAGTAAGATCTGGAAGATGGATATACATGGCATGCAAATAAGAGAGTCCTTTGTCCTCTAGAATTATTGGAGTAGAGGAGAATTGGATAGTACAGAATATGTTTTAATTTCAGTCAGATATTCATAAAGGGAAATGTTCAAGTTCAGGTAGCTGACTTAGTGTCTCCTGAGTCTCAGGATACAAGCCTATTGCTTAGAGCATAGGCACTTCAGGAGTTCTTGTGTGAGGGGCATGACATGCAGCTATCTTCAGCCTCCCTGTGTGTATGTTTGTTGGACATAACACATGAGAGTGTCCAGTGAGCATGGGCTCACATCTATGTTCAGTCTTGATGGGAGGGGCCTAGGGCCTGCTGTGGAGATTTCCCACGGGTGTCCATCTTAAGGTCTATAATAACATCATGTTAAGATAACAGATCTCATAAATATGCTACTCTATCAGCCTCCATTGCCAAAACAAAGTAAAAGCCTGTGCATTGAAGTGGGTGTTAGCCTAACAACCTGTAAATTCTTGAAATTGTTAATAAAATTCCAAATTCTTTAGAAAAAAAAAAAAAGAAACTAGATAGAGCATACACCAGCAATATGACAGCACACCTGAAAGTGCTAGAACAAAAAGAAGCAAATTCACCCAAGAGGTGTCAAAGGCAGGAAATAATCAAACTCAGGGCTGAAATCAACCAAATAGAAACAAAAAGAACTATACAAAAAATCAACCAAACCAGGAACTGGTTCTTTGAGAAAATCAACAAAATAGATAAACCCTTAGCCAGACTAACTAGAGGGCACAGAGACAAATTAACAAATTGTTATCCAAATTAACAAAATCAGAAATGAAAGGGACATATAACACCAGAAACCAAGGAAATTAAAAAAAAAATCATCAGATCCTACTACAAAAGCCTATATTCAGCAAAACTGGAAAATCTGGATGAAATGGACAATTGTCTTGACAGATACCAGGTACCAAAGTTAAATCAGGATCAGATAAACCATCTAAACAGTCACATAAACCCTAAAGAAATAGAAAAAAAAAGCCTGCCAATCAAAAAAAATCCCAGGACCAGATGGTTTTAGTGCAGAATTCTATCAAACCTTCAAAGAAGACCTAATACCAATACCCTTCAAACTATAGTTTGAAGGAACTGCAAACAGAAGGAACACTACCCAATTCATTCTATAAAGTCACAATTACACTTATACCTAAACCACACAAAGACCTAACAAAGAAAGAGAACTTCAGACCAATTTCCCTTATGAATATCAATGCAAAAATACTCAATAAAATTCTTGCAAACGGAATCCAAGAACACATCAAAATGATCATTCACCATAATCATGTAGGCTTCATCCCAGGGATACAGGGATGGTTCAATATATTGAAATACATCAATGTAATCCTCTATGTAAAAACACACTCAAAGAAAAAAACCACATGATTATCTCATTAGATGCTGAAAAAGCATTTGACAAAATTCAATACCCCTTCATGTTACAAGTCTTGGAAAGATCAGGAATTCAAGGCCCATACCTAAACACAGTAAAAGCAATATACAGCAAACCAGTAGCAAACATCAAATTAAATGGGGAGAAACTTAAAGCAATCCCACTAAAATTAAGAACTAGACAAGGCTGCCCACTTTCTCCCTATCTGTTCAATGTTGTACTTGAAATCCTAGCCAGAGCAATTACACAACAGAAGGAGATCAAAGGGATATGAATTGGAAAGGAAGAAGTCAAATTATCACTATTTGCTGATGATATGATAGTATACTTAAGTGACCCCAAAATTTCTACCAGAGAACTCCTAAATCTGATAAACAACTTCAGCAAAGTAGATGGATGTAAAATTAACTCAAGCAAAGCAGTGGCCTTCCTCTACACAAAGGATAAACAGGCTGAGAAAAAAATTAGGGAAAAGACACCCTTTATAATACTCACAAATAATGTTAAATTCATTGGTGTGACTCTAACCAAGCAAGTGAAAGATCTGTATGACAAGAACTTCAAGTCTCTGAAGAAAGAAGTCAAAGAAGATCTCAGAAGTTTGAAAGATCTCCTATGCTCATGGATTGGCAGATTAATATAGTAAAAATGGCCATCTTGCCAAAAGCAAGCTACACATTCAATGCAATCCCCATCAAAATTCCAACTCAATTCTTTCTAAATTTAGAATGAGCAATTCTCAAATTCATTTGAAATAACCAAAAACTCAGAATAGTGAAAACTATTCTCAACAATAAGAGAACGCCTTGAGTGTTCTGAAAATGAGTGCTGAGTAGGGATAAGCAAAGCAAGCTATTATGACATCATCCAGGGAAAGGCACTTAGTAGGAACTGAGATTCTGGCCAGCATCAGCCTGACATAAGCAAGTACATGGGACTTCAGGGGCAGTAGTAACTGGCCTTCTATTTTCTGATGCTATTGTTGGAAGCTCTCCCCTAGAAGAAATTGGAGAAATAGGAAGGAAGGAAGGGATGGAGGGAGAAAGGGAGAGAGGAAGAGAGGGAGGGAGGGAGGAAGGAGGGAGAGAAAAAAATCTATGAGAATTCAAATAATGATGACCATTGTGTTCATCATGAAGATAGGGACACATGGAGAGGCAAGTGAAAGCTATTACTAATTTTATCAGACCAGCAGGCATAACTACAGTCCTGAGAAAGCCAGCAGGTAGACCTTCTGCAGAAAGCTTGCCTATTGCATTTATCCCCACTTTCTACATGAGTCATTGAGACACAGCAAGAGTATAACATTTGTCATAAGTCCTTAGCCACAGCAGCTAGTAAGCCAGACTGGAACTTAGACACTGCCTTCTCTCTAGAGCAGACAATATCTAAATAGGACACCACATCCGAAGCCCATCAGAAATGTGTTCTGCTAGACTGCACAGTATGTCTATGAATTAAATTGGAACAACTTTGGCTACCGCCTGTACCCATTCACTGGTCTGCCCAGCAGGTCACCTACATTCTGTGAAGGACAGATGAACAGCCCAATTTCACACATTGAACCACTTGCTCCAAACATTTATAAACTCCTTTAAAGTTTCCGCCAGCTGAAGAGTTGCCTGCCCCAAGGCATACCCACCAGAGACAGTTTTTTAACAGAGGAAGGAAGATTTGAAGGAACATAAAGGCTAGGCTGTCTGAGTTCAGCAGTCAAAACTGGCAAGCCATTTCAACTTCAGAGTCCTGTGAAAGATGTGGATGCCCTGAGGCATGCATGGCAACTCAATATCTGCCTTGCCCCACTTCCGCTGGGTTATTCACCAGGAGACTTTACAATAAGCCTTCTTGCTCAGAGCCTGCTTCCTGAAGAACTGCCTCTGTATGGTTCCTAACTGCTGTGACAAAGCACCATGAGTATAAGCTACTCGGGAAGGAAAGAGTTTATTTCCCTTTTACAACATATTACAGTTGATCACTGAAGGAAGTGGGGCAGGAACTCAGGCAGTGCAGGAACGGATGTGGAGGCCACGGAGGGAGTAGTGTTGTTTACTTGTATGCTCTTCACAGCTGGCTCATCCTGGCTTCTTATACATCCATGACCACCTGCCCAGGAGTGGCACCAACCACAAAGGTCCAAGCCCACCCACATCAATCACTCAGTAAGAAAATATACAATAGGCTCACCTATAGACCAATCTGATGAAGACATTTCTTAATAGAAGTTCTGTCTTCCCAAATGACTCTGCCTTATGTCAAATTGGCATAACACTAGCCAGCACAGGAAACCAGCCTGTGATACAGGCCTGGCCTGTGCCTTGAGAATACTTAATTTAAATGTCTACAAAAAGACAAAGGGTTTTACAGGACCTTAATAGGTAAACAAAAGAAATTTGGTGGGCCTCAACCCTCAGGGAACACAAATTGACTCAGTCCAGGCCACAAAACTCACTAGAAATCCAATCTAGGATTATGTCAAACTTCACTTTCCTGGTTTTTCTTTTTTAATGTGCTCTATGCTATGTGAGTTTTTTCAACTCTATGACCAACATAAGGGCCTAGTGTACAACAAAGGCTAATAATCTCAATTTACCAAAAACAAAACAAAACAAAGAAAATACCCTCTGGCTATTGACCAAGTTCCTTAGAGTCCAAGGCGAGCAGAAGGGACAATACACCTCCAAAAAATAATGTTAAAGTGCAAATAAATTTAGTATATCAATCTGTTCTTGATATCTATATATTGATAAGTAGATGAGAAGAACTCTAACCAAACCAACATTGATTTCCTTGCACCATAGAATTACTGGTCGTTTCTTTCTTTTCTTACATGAGTATTTTCCAAAAGGACTGAAATAATTTTACAGTAAGAAACAATGAATCTGAGCCTGTAATTCCCAAGATTTGAGGAGACTATGACAGGAAGATTGTGAATTGGAGATCAATCTGGTCTACATAGCAAGATTAATTATTTTGAGAAACAACCTTGGGAACAGAAGCACATTAAGCAAAGAGCTTGAGAGAAGGGGTTAATATCATCCATTAATTATTTAGAGAGGCAGCCAGCTGCTATCAGGACCCCAAGGAAATGGAACATTTGATAACTTGGGACATCATGAGATAGTTTTCCATGAGATGATGCCAAACAAAGTATGGGTCACAATCTTATGACTATCATCCAAAATCAACTGGAAAAAAACAGCTTTGTACAAGTAGACCTTGCCATTCCCCCATCCACAACTCTGCCAGCCTTGTCCTTCACCACTCTTCTGGTTTTGGTTCTGTTGTGATAAACATCATCACCAAGCCCACCCACATCAATCACTCAGTAAGAAAATATACAATAGGCTCACCTATAGGCCAATCTGATGAAGGCATTTCTTAATAGAAGTTCTGTCTTCCCAAATGACTCTGCCTTATGTCAAATTGGCGTAACACTAGCCAGCACAGGAAACCAGCCTGTGGTACAGGCCTGGCCTTGGGAAGGAAGGGACTTGTCTCAGCAAACACTTCCCCATAACAGTTCATCACTAAGGGAATTCAGGGCACCACCTAAAGCAGAAACCACAGAGGAATGAAGAAACACTGCTTACTGATTCACTTCTGGATAGCTTTTTTTAAAAACTTATTCACTTTACATCCCACTCACTGTCCCTCTCCCACAATCGATCCCCCCATACACCATCCCCTTCTCCTCTGAGCGGGTGGGGGCCTCCCTGGGTATTCTCCCAACCCAGGCACATCAAGTCTCTGTGGGTACTAGGCACATCCTCTCCCACTGAAGCCAGACAAAGCAGGCCAGCTAGAAGAACATACCCATGTACAGGCAACAATTTTTGGGATAGCCCCATTCCAGTTGTTTGGGACTAACATAAAGACCAAGCTGCATATCTGCTACATATGAATTGGGATGCCTAGGTCCAGTCCCTGTATGCTCTTTGGTTGATGATTCAGTCTCTGAGAGCTCCAAGGGTCCAGCTTAGTTGACGCTGTTGGTCTTCCTGTGGAAGACCCTTCATTGTCTGCAACCCTCCCTCTTATTCTTACAGAAGAGTCCTCAAGTTCCATCCACTGTTTGGCTGTGGGAATGGTCTACCAATAACCAGACCAATTTGAGACCCACCCCATGCATGGTCAAGCACATCCCTGACACTATTAATGATAGTCTATTGTGCTTGCAGACAGGAGTCTAGCATAGCTGTTCCCTGCATAGCTTTTTTTATATAACCAGACCTGCCTGCCTGAGCAATAGTATGCACACAGTAGGATGGGGCCCTTTTTATTAAGCTGTAATCAAGATAGATACTCACAGACATGGCCATAGACAAATCTGATATAGGCAATTACTCAGTTAAGGTTCTGTCTTTCAGGTGACTATAGTTTACATCACATTGACAATAAAAATGACGAGCACCACCCTCCTGGTTGCAATGGGTGTGATTTTCATGACTACAAGGACAGGGGTGACTGATTTGGCTGTCACTTGTTAAATATCTGGTACACAAATGGAGGCATTATATTCACTTCTGATATGCTTGATAACAGCTCTCTAAAGTGGTTATTAATAGTTCACTTTTATAAATAGGGACAAAGGATCTCAGAGTCTGTGTGTCTGAAAAAATGATGGAATTTGAATTCAAGTCACCATGACTCCAAATAATGTTCTTTTTCAACAAGAAATGGAAGAAATAAAGGTTGATTATCCAAGGTCAGGTAAAAGGAGATGTTTTCTCCAGTGAGTAACCTAGGCCATGGCAGACACATGTTCTGAATCCTGAGGCATAAATGTTATGTATAAACCTCTTCATTAACCTTAAATGAAGAGATGCAGGTCAAAACTGCAGAAACTCTGTAACCCCCTTCCAAACAGGTATGGTTTAAATGAGCCTAGTAGAGCACAGTTGCCAAAAGGGCTGGTCAGATTTAACCATTTTTAGTGTGAATTATCTGTTGAGAAAAGTTCTTTTGCCATAGAAAACTTAAAATAAATATCTTTTTAAAATATTAGGTTATTTGTATATGCATGAGTGCTTTGACTGCATGTGTTACCATTGGAAGTCAGAAAAGAGTGTCCAGATAGTTGTGAGCTACCATGTTGGTGCTGCAAACTAAACCTAGTCATCTGCAAGAGCAACATCATCTGCAAGTGTTCTTCACTGTGGAACCATCTCTCCAGCCCCAAATAAACTCTTTTTTTATGTGGGAGACCTTGGTAATTCTCCTTGTACTACACAAATGCTACTGTGTTTAAATGATCACAAAAAGTATTTTTCAGTATTTCTGTCAGCAATTGCGATGAAACTAGACTTACCAAATAAAGAAAAGTATTTTCATAGACTTAATCCATCTGTGATCTAGTTTATTGACATCAGTTTCTGCTGAGCTTTGGCATAATTTATCTGCAGTATCAGTTAAGGATTACAAGTAAGACTGAAGCATGTGGTTAGTTGTTTATCTCATAGAATAATGTGTCCCTTGATGGGGAAATGTTTAGCTGAAGTTCTTGCTAGGATTTTGTCACTGTGAACTTCAAATAAATAAATGTAATAAGAAAGAGAACACCACTGCATTATGTGTATTATCAAAATGCATATGTTGATTGAACTTATTTCAAAAGGTCACCAATCAATTTAGGCTTTGGTGTGTTATACTTTATCACTCTGGGTCTTTGGTGAGGCAGAACATCATGATAGAAGGACACACAGAATAGAGTGTGTCTTAACATCACCAGGCAAGACAGAAGGAGAGAGGCAGAGATAGAGAGAGAGACAAAGAGAGAGACAGAGAGACACAGAGACAGACACAGAGACAGAGAGACACAGAGACAGACACAGAGAGGGGGGGAGAGGGAGAGAGGG
>JADRCD010189663.1:28022-38362 GCA_019843815.1 Montemys delectorum
AGAGAGGGGGGGAGAGGGAGAGAGGGGAGGGAGAGAGTGGAGGAAGGGAGAGAGGATACACTTCCTTCTCCCACTTCGATTCCCTTATGGCTCCCAGACCACTGTGTCTTTCCCCATTGGTTGCTGCTCCATCATCTCTAGAGATATCCTCATAGTCTCACCCAGAAGTTTAGTTGAGTAATGTCTTATGTACCTCTTAATCTAATTGAGCTGATAACTAAGATTTACCTACACAGTCATTAGAACAGCTCCGAGGCAGTTCTATGTAGACTGGCTCTCAGCCGTCAGTCTTTACTGCTGAGTTTGGTCTTGTCTTTATACTACTTAAGGTCTGTCCTGTATTGCAGATGCTCACTTACTCCTTCACTTGCTCAACACGTGTTTAAGAGACATACACTAAATATGAGGCTGTCTATATGTTTTAAATGATAAAGCACTGAATGAGGCACAGGCCTTGCCTTCAGAACTCATGTTTTAGTTGGGGGGGGGGGAGTGGACAGATCTCAGCAGCAGACTGATGGCACAGTCATAGGATAGATGGAAGAGAACATAATAATAAAATTACTCACAGGGCAAGGTATAACTCACAAGGGAGAAAGATGAATCTGGGAGCTAAAAAGGCCTGGCTTTGAAAGCATGAGTAAAGGGAATAGATGGTGACAGAGCTGGGAGAGCAGAGCTAACATCTTATATTGAGGGATAGAGGTGGGGGTGGGGTGAGTCCAGAGGGAGGGAGGTGGGCAGAAACTCCCACCCTCATTCTTCTGCCCTCTGTTCACTGCTCAGTTGCTTTTGTTTTTCACCATGGAAACACCACCAGGGGCCAGAAGACAAGGAAGTTCACTGCTCTAGTTTTTGGAGGCAGGAGATAGGGTAAAGGAGGGAGCACAGAATGAAAAGAGACAAACAAGTTAAACAGAGTCCATTCCTTTCACCTCTATACCTACTTTCATCCTTTATGCAGCCAAGTTTGTGTCCTAATACAAGGGGCATAGAGCTCTCCATCTGTCACCATATCATCAATAGTATGCTACCAATTTCCATCACACACTCAGCTAAGTGCTAGACTGTTAAGAATCGTCATTATCATATTATTTAAGGTTATGAAGGTCTGGGGGCGAAGGAGAGATAAAAAATTTATTATCATAGAATGTAGCTGCTATATTTTCTTCCTGACTGGTCTTTTAATCATAATTGCTTTTAATCAGCAGCCATTTGCCTCAACTTCTGCTGGTAAATTCCCTGATGATTAAGACCAAATGGTAGTGCTCCCCATCCAAGATTGTGTGTTGAATCCCTCCTCCCATGTAATAATATTAGGAGGTGGAGCCTTTGAGAAATAATTAGGATTAGGTGAGGCTCTGGCATCTTCAGGAATGGTATTATTGCCATTGTTCAGAGTAATGAAGGAGAGTAATTCATCTCATGCTTTCTGCTATATGATGATACACCAGAAGTCTCGTAGAAGATGAGTGTGCTGATTTCTGATGTCAGGCTTCCAGCTCCTAGAGCTGTGAGTAGAGGAGTTCAGCATCTAAGCCAGATGGGTATTGGTGTTCCATCATAGCAGCCTGAACTAAGCTATGGACTTGAGCAGAATGTTTTACCTGAAAAAAGGTTTTCTGGTGGGACCTGACTCCTTGGGTGTTTTATTCTAATTGGGTTGTAGTGTTCTTTTGACCTGGGCTATTGCACAGGAGGATTTCAGAGGGTCCCAGTGAACTTCTGTCTTTCAGGCATGGTCAGTTCTGTTCCTATTGTATAGAACAATCTGATTTCCTCCTGATAATTGAGCTCAATCACCCTGGCCAGCAGAATGACTACCTTCATCTGTCATTCATGGGCATAAGAATTTGAGCAAAGCCAAAGAGCAGTCTCAGAATCCATCAAAATGAAGACCATGTTTCCTGGTAGAACTATGCTTCCCTTGGCACTAAGGTTTCCAGACCAATTACTGAGTCCAGAGTCATGTTGATAGAACACAGAATTCCTCTGAGTTTGTTTACACAAGGTTAAAGAAAATCACCAGGTAGAATGGTAAGAGGAAATGTTGGCACCTCCTCTCTTTGCTCCTGGACCTATACATTCCAGCTGTGGAGAGATAGAATCATACCGTGCTTTGAGATATATGTTGTGTTTGGTAGGCTAGCGCGCAGCCTCACCTTGTGTGGTTTCCCAGTTGTCTGCAGTAGCTGATTTTTCAGTGGCCATGCTACCTTTATATCAAGCTTCTTGGTTTGGGAAGTTAACACTGGTGAACACTACAAATGTAATAAGCCTATTGTCTTCTTCTGCTGTTAAAGATTCCTTCTATAGGAAATCACTGGCAGAAACAAAAGCATCTTGTAAGTTCATAAATGGAAAACAGGCAGGAAAGGCAAACCAATACCCAGAATATGAACCTAATTATAAGAACATATTTTCTATTATGGAAGGGGGGCATTTTAACTTATCTGCCTCTAATGACCAACTAGACCCCTGGAGAACTGTCATATCTGAGAGTTGATGTTGGCTTTTACTATTGGCTGGTTGGTTACTCAGTAGATGGAAAGTTCAGTAAGTTTTGAGAGACCCCTGTGTGACCTTCATGGCAAAACTTAACTGAGACTATCAAGCGAACAGTGGGTGAAGGTAAATATATCCTTTTGACTGCTGAGCATCTCCTCAGAACTAATCCTCCTGTGGATGTCTATATGTTTCATATCCACTCTAGAAGTATAGCTTCTCTCCACTCAACCTTGTCACCAAGTTTCTGGTTTTATTCTTGTCTTTCCCCTTACAAGCCCCTATGCTGTTAGCTCCTGACCATGGTCAGCACAGATCTACAATCCAGTCATTTCCCCTTTCTTGGGAACTGAGTATCGGATGTATGTCTCAATGTTCTGCCTTGAGATTCACATTAACTAATCTTTTCCTGAGAAACCTGAAGAAAAACACACTACAGACCTGTTTGTTGCCAGCCCCAGACATTTTCCTTCTGTCTTACCTGGTAAAAGGGAATCCATAAGAAATCATAGATGGACTGAGGAAGACATGGTAAAACATGAGTGGGTGTTGCAGAGTATTTGATCATACTGTGCACCCTGAGATTTTATTATTTCCTGAAAAAAAACTGTTTTTAGTTGTGGAGAGGCTCAGCTGTAATATACACCTTTAATTCAAGAGCTTTCTTCTTGACTATTGTAAACAGGAGTAAACAAAGTTGACAATAGGCAACGAGGCTGAGCAAGCAACCAGTTGACAGGAAGCGAACAGAGAATTACTAAAAACCAAACAGACAGATAGAGATGCGCAGGAAGTAGAAAAGAGGGACACTTAGTTTGAAAGGGATTTTTTGAGATGGTGTGAAAGAGGGGATTCTTTCTGGGACGTCAGCTGAGGAGAAAGGGCAGATGGGGGCTTTCTTTGCCTCTCTGAGCTAGCAGGCTTTCACCCTAGCATCTGGTTCCACAGTCTTCACTGGTAAAATTGAATGATTGAGATTTTGTTAAAAAACAAGTCCTAAGGACCTTCAAGCCTCCCTTCTATGACTTCTGAACATACTTGGCTCACCTGAGTTAGGCCATTTTTCACTTAGAGTGCACAATCAATTTTATGCTATTTGATGGTTCCTGTGGAATAAATAGCAAGTTAATATTCATTAAAATAATCAATGGAATGACCACTACTTATTTTCAAGACCCAACTGATGACAGACATTTAAGGACAAGTCATCTGATGGCCCACATTTAGTTTACCAGGGCTAAGGAACAAGTCAAGAGCTGCATTTCAACTGGTAGAAGATATGACTTATTGGAAGCTCCTTTGGAGCATGGACTGGATAATCTCATCTGTGAATTCCTTCCTAGAAGGCTTTGGAAGATGAACAGTCAGATAGACAAGTTATGGACCAGCAAAATAATAGACATGTAGAATAGAATCATGTGACTGAGAGTTTGATGTTAGTAGATTGTGAGGTGGCTACTGAGGGCCTTGAACTCTGGAAGGTACTAATTTCTTCTTTGGAGAGGAGTTGTCTTATATTTCTAAGGAAATATATTTGTGTGTCTTCTGGTTTCCTTCATAATGCTTTGATTAGAATTTCATACACATTTTGAAATTAGAATTTTAATTGAAAATATAATTAGTTACATATTGTATAATTTCTCTTAGTTAGGGTCATGACTGTTTTCTGTCACTCCACCAATTTACCATCTCTGAGGAAAATGTCTTTTTTAGATCATGTACCTTCTCTGTACATTTAGTTTATTTGTTCTCTCATTCTCTGTTCTTCTTTGAGTGCGTGGAGGCACTGAAGTGAGAATTGGTTTCTCTTTGGCTATTTGATTTTCATCTTTAATTTTTGAACCGACTTGTACTCTTTGCCAAATAACTTCCTAAGAAACAATCACCTCCTCAGTTCTTTGAATGAAACATTTATGCAGAAATCTCCCATCTGTTAACTTAGTATGTTTCTTCATACAAATGAAAGTATTTTGCTTAAGTTACATTATCTATTCCATAGATAATGAGCCTGCTGGGTTTTTTCTTTTTTCTTTTATAAGATATTTTATTTATTTACATTTCAAATGTTCTCCCCTTATCTGGTTTCCACTCTGAAAAAAAAAAAAAAAAACATATTCTCTCCTCCCTCCCCCTGCTCACCAATCCACCCTCTCCTGCTTCCTGGCCCTGGCATTCCCCTACAATGGAGCATAGAGCCTTCAGAGGACCAAGGACCTCTCCTTCCATTGATGACCAACTAGGCCATCATCTGCAACATATGCAGCTGGAGCCATGAGTCCCACCATGTGTACTCTTTGGTTGGTGGTTAGTCCCTGGGATCTCTGGAGGTACTGGTTAGTTCATATTGTTGTTCCTCCTATGGGTCTGCACAACCCTTCAGCTCCTTGGGTCCTTTCTCTAGGTCCTTCATTGTGGACCCTGTACTCAGTCCAATGGATGGCTGTGAACCTCCTCTTCTGTATTAGTCGGGCACTGGCACAGCCTTTCAGGAGACAGCTATATCAGGCTCCTGTCAGCCAGCACTTATTGGCTGGCATCCAAGATAGTGTCTGGGTTTGGTGATTATATATGGGAAGAATCCCCAGGTGGGGCAGTCTCAGGATTGTCCTTCCTTCAGTCTCTGCTCCACAATTTGTCTCAGCAACTCCTTCCATGGGAATTTGTTCCCCCTTCTAAGAAGGATCAAAATATTCACACTTTGATCTTCCTTCTTCTTGAGTTTCTTGTGGTTTGTGGATTGTAATTGGATATTCTGAGCATCTGAGCATCCACTTATCAGAGAGTGCATAACATGTGTGTTTTTTTGTGATTGGGTTACTTCAGTCAGGATGATATTTTCTAGTTCCACCCATTTCCCTAAGAATTTCATAAATTAATTTTTTAATAGTTGAGTAGTACTCCATTGTGTAGATGTAGCACAGTTTCTGTATCCATGCCTCTGTTGAGGGACATTTGTGTTCTTTGCAGCTTCTGGCTATTATAAATAAGGCTGCTAAGAACATGGTGGAGCATGTGTCCTTATTACATGTTGGAGCATTTTCTGGGTATATGCCCAGGAGTGGTATAACTGGGTCCTCTGGTAGTACTATGTCCAGTTTCCTGAGGAACCCCTAAACTGATTTCCAGAGTGGTTGTACCAGCTTGCAATCCCACCAGCAATGAATGAGTGTTCCTCTTTCTCCACAATCTCTCCAGAATCTGCTGTCACCTGGGTTTTTGATCCTAGCCATTCTTACTGGTGTGAGGTAGAATCTCAGGGTTGTTTTGCTTTGCATTTCCCTGATGACTAAGGATATTGAGCATTTCTTTAGGTGCTTCTTAGCCATTCGAAATTCGTCAGTTGAGAATTCTTTGTTTAGCTCTGTACCCCATTTTCTAATAGAGTTATTTGGTTCTCTGGAGTCTAACTTCTTGAGTTTTTTGTATATACTGGGTTAGCCCTCTACCAGATATAGCATTGGTAAAGATCTTTTCCCAATCTGTTGGTTGCTGTTTTGTCCTATTGACAGTGTCCTTTGCCTTAGAGAAGCTTTGTAATTTTATGAGGTCCCATTTATCAATTCTTGACCTTAGAGCATAAGCTATTGGTGTTCTGTTCAGGAAATTTCCCCTGTGCCTATGTGTCCGAGGCTCTTCCCCACTTTCTTTTCTATTAGTATCAGTATATCCAGTTTTATGTGAAGGTCCTTGATCCATTAGGACTTGAGCTTTGTACAAGGAGATAAGAATGGGTCAACTTGCATTCTTCTACATGCTAACCACCAGTTGAGCAAGGACCATTTGTAGAAAAAGCTTTCTTTTTTTCACTGGATGGTTTTAGCTCCTTTGACAAAGATCAAGTGACCATAAGTGTGTGGGTTCATTTCTGGGTCTTAAATTCTATTCCATTGATATACCTGCCTGTCACTGTACCAATACTATGCAGTTTTTTTGGTTTGTTTGTTTTTGTATCTCAATTGCTCTGTAGTACAGCTTGAGGTCAGGCATGGTGATTCTAGCAGAAGTTCTTTTATTGTTGAGAATAACTTTTGCTATCCTAGGGTTTTTGTTATTCCAGATGAATTTGCAAATTGTTCTTTCTAACTCTGTGAAGAATTGAGTTGGAATTTTGATGGGGATTGCATTGATTCTGTAAATTGCTTTTGGCAAGATGGCCATTTTTACTATATTAATCCTACCAATCCATGAGCAAGGGAAATCTTTCCATCTTCTGAGATCTTCAATTTCCTTCTTCAGAGACTTGAAGTTCTTGTCATACAGATCCTTCACTTGCTTGGTTAGAGTCACACCAAGGTATTTTATATTATTTGTGACTATTGGGAAGGGTGTTGTTTCCCTAATTTGTTTCTCTGCCTGTTTATCCTTTGTGTAGAGGAAGGCCTCTGATTTCCTTGAGTTAATTTTATATCCAGCTACTTTGCTGAAGTTGTTTATCAGGTTTAGGAGTTCTCTGGTGGAATTTTTGGGGTCACTTAAGTATACTATCATATTATCAGCAAATAGTGATAATTTGACTTCTTCCTTTCCAATTCATATCCTTTGATCTCCCTTTGTTGTCTAATTGTTCTGGCTAGAACTTCAAGGACAATATTGAGTAGGTAAGGAGAGAGTGGGCAGCCTTGTCTAGTCCCTGATTTTTAGTGGGATTTTTTCAAGTTTCTCTCCATTTAGTTTGATGCTGACTACTGGCTTGCTGTATATTGTTTTTACTATGTTTAGGTATGGGCCTTGAATTTCTGATCTTTCCAAGACTTTTATCATGAAGGGGTGTTGAATTTTGTCAAATACTTTCTCAGCATCTAATGAGATGATCATATCATTGTTTTCTTTGAGTTTGTTTATATAGAGGATTTTGTTGATGGATTTCTGTATATTGAACCATCCCTGCATCCCTGGGATGAAGCCTAGTTGACCATGATGAATGATTGTTTTGATGTTTTCTTGGATTCGGTTTACAAGAATTTTATTGAGCATTTTTTTCATCAATATTCATAAGCGAAATTGGTCTGAGTTCTCTTTCTTTGTTGGGTCTATGTGTGCTTTAGGTATCAGAGTAATTGTGGCTTCTTAAAATGAATTAGGTAGAGTACCTTCTCTTTCTCTTTTGTGGAATAGTTTGAGGAGTATTAGTATTAGGTCTTCTTTGAAGGTCTGATAAAATTCTACACTAAACTCATCTGGACCTGGGCTTTTTTTGGTTGGGAGACTATTAATGACTGTGTTTGTTTCATTAGGGAATATGGGACTGTTCAGATTGTTTATCTGATCTTGATTTAACTTTGGTATCTGGTATATGTCTAGAAAATTATCGATTTCATCCAGGTTTTCTAGTTTTGTTGATATAGGCTTTTGTAGTAGTATCTGATGATTTTTTGAATTTCCTCAGTGTCTGTTGTTATGTCTCCCTTTTCATTTCTGATTTTGTGAATTAGGATACTGTCTCTGTGCCCTCTAATTAGTCTGACTAAGGGTTTATTTATTTTGTTGATTTCCTCAAAGAATCATCTCCTGGTTTTCTTGATTCTTTGTATAGTTTTTTTGTTTCCACTTGGTAGATTTCAGCCCTGAGTTTGATCAAGTAGGCTTTATTCCAGTGATGCAGGGATGGTTCAATACACTGCCAGTGTAAGCTCTCTCCAGTTTCTTTTTTGGAGTTACTCAGAGCTATGAGTTTTCCTCTTAGCACTGTTTTCATTGTGTCCTATAAGATTAGATATGTTGTGGCTTCATTTTCATTAAACTCTAAAAAGTCTTAATTTCTTTACGCATTTCTTCCTTGACCAAGTTATCATTGAGTAGTGTGTTATTCAGTTTCCACATGTATGTGGGCTTACTATTGTTTATGTTGTTATTGAGGACCAGCATTAGGCCGTGGCAATATTATAGGATGCATGGCATTATTTCAATCTCCTTGTATCTGTTGAGGCCTGATTTGTGACCGATTATATGGTCAATTTTGGAGAAGGTACCATGAGGTGCTGAGAAGAAGACATATCCTTTTGTTTTCAGATAAAATGTTCCACAGATATTTGTTAAATCCCTTTGTTTCATAACTTCTGTTAGTTTCACTTTGTCTCTGTTTAGTCTCTGTTACCATGATCTGTCCATTGCTGAGAGTGGGGTGTTGAAGTCTCCCACTATTATTGTGTGAGGTGCAATATGTGCTTTGAGCCTTAGTAAAGTTTCTTTTATGAATGTGGATGCCTTTGCACTTGGAGCATAGAGGTTCAGAATTGAGAGTTCATCTTGGTAGATCATACCTTTGATGAATATGAAGTCTCCCTCCGTATCTTTTTTGATCACTTTAGGTTGAAAGTCAATTTTATTTGATATTAGAATGGCTACTCTATGTTGTTTTTTGGAATCATTTGCTTGGAAAATTGTTTTTGAGCCGTTTATTCTGAGGTAGTGTCTGTCTTTGTCACTGAGGTGGGTTTCCTGAATCCACAAAATGTTGGGTCCTGTTCACATACCCAATCTGATAGCCAATGTCTTTTTATTGCAGAATTTAGTCCATTGATATTAATAGATATTAAGGAAAAGTAATTGTTGCTTCCTGTTATTTTTTTTAAACTTTTATTGGATTATGATGAGAAGTTACATGATTTCAATTTATCGGAATTTGTTAACATTTAAAAACATATTTTAAGTAAATAGAATTAAATCACACTCTTGTTTCCCTTTTGTACCCCTACTCCTCCCAGAGACCCCCTCTTCAATACCTATAATATCTTTTTGTCATATTCCTTAAAATTTATAAGATATTATAATACAAATAACTATTATAAAAGTTGTTTGATATAAAACAACAATCAATTTAACAGTTGTATGTAGATGTTCATCTACAGCAATAGTGAAAATACATTGTTCTCAAAATAAATTTTAAATAACTCCAAACATATTAACTGTATACTTCAAAATAATACACCACTACTGGTATTTTCCTAAATGAACATAAATATATGAAGTCTTTTTGCTTGTTTTGTATTTAGTAGAGTTTAAAATCTTGGCTCTTACTGTGATACAAGCCCAAAATAAGAACAATTTTTAGACATTGGATTTCATTGTAATAGGCTATATTTCAATGACCCTCACATCACCAAAGGATTTTATCTCCATCGTAGCTAAGCTGAGAGTTGATAGTTCTGCTGCACCAAGAAATGAATTGTAGGCTTGATTTGTGGATACAGACTTCCTGCTGTGGTCAAAGCTATTTGACTTGAGTGAGTGACTTTATTCTCAGCTCATAGAGAACAGGTTATATTCATTTAAGAAATGGTGTAGGTATTAAGATGGTCTATCCATAAAGTCATTCACCAACTGTTTCAATGAACAATGGTTCTGCTTGGAGGGTGGCACAGACATTAGGTGTGGGTAAGAATTTGGTTCATTAGCTGTGATAACTTGGAAAAGCATTCATCTCAAAAAACGTAACTTATAAAGTCTTCTTCTTCAAACTTGATACAAGAATTACAAACGTCAGGCAAAGCATTCAGTCTCACTCTTTGTTGTTCTCTTACAAGCAACCTCCCTAGTTAATGATCTATGTTTCTTTTGGGTATATAAACACTTTTGAAATATATAAGCTGCTCTGAAAACCATAGTATAGTGGAAAGACATGAAATAAACAATACTACTAATAGAGAGGCTGAGATAGGAGAAGCAAGATTCCAAGACCTTTATGTTGTACACAGCAAGACACTGTCACGAACAAACAAGCTGAAAGTATATATAGATTGTACAATGTTGGACCTATTTCTCCAATTACCAAATTAGAGAGACCATTCAATGACAATCAACAAATTTCTAATTCCTCATATTTTTGGATTTCAATC
>JADRCD010189664.1:0-10823 GCA_019843815.1 Montemys delectorum
TAGAGGACTTCACTTTAAACAAGACATTTGCATCTTCCCTCCAAGGTTCTGGGAATCTTTGAAGAGCCAGACACAGTGTAAGGACTAGAGGATGGGAGAGGAACAGCGAAAGCATGCCTTCTGGACATTCCATAGCTAATGAACTCATGAGCTCTCAGCAATTATGGTTATCCACACAAGAGTGTGCTGCCCCTCAACATTGCACCACTGGTGAGGGGGAGGGTCCGGGAAGTCCTTGAGGGATGATTGGCTGTTAACTCCTGTTAGAGGAGCAGGTGTCATTTCTTTGCCAGTGATGTGGACACTGATGCCTTCCCCTTGCTCTAGTCAATAACCCTTATCCATGCCTAGGCGAGAAACTCAAAATAAACTCAGTGGGCCACACCAAAAGGAAATCATGAAGCCAAAGTGGACTTGTAGGAAAGAAAGTTTTCAGCAGGAGGAAAAGGGGACTAGAAGGGGGGAATGGAAGGGGTGAACATGACTAAAGTTCATTATGTAAATTATGAATCTACCATACAAAAAAAGAAAAATTTAACAAAAGTAAAAGCACTTTCTATTTATGGAATCTATGGGATTGGAACTATTTTGGTTGTGGTCAGCAGAAGGTGAATATGCTTTTTAATGGTAAGCATATTAATTATTCAGGGAAGACCTCAATATATTTATTGTGTGTTCTTTGTAAAATGTTGTTGAAAAGAATAGCCATTGTGTTACATGATGCTATGACTACACAATATACAGAGGTGGGGTTACTATATTTTTCCACATGTTGAGGTCAACCACATAACAGACAAGTAGTAGAGTAATTTCCACCACAAAAATGCATGCACATTTCCAGCTTCTATTCTTTCAGACTTCTGTGGATTTCTCTCCTCTTCAGGGATAAAGAAAGCTTTAAGAGTCTTAACAGAGAACTTAAACGTATTTTGATTAGAGAAATTCCAGTAAATGTATGAGACTGCTTGGATGCTCACTATAGCAGGAAATACCTTTGATGTTTCATTAAATGATGAGCAAGTGTTGCCAGTTATGTACATGCGTGTGACTGATGAAAGAGTCAAGAATGTAAAGCATTTATTTTCTGTAGAGAAAGCCTGTAGAAATTGAATTCACACATACAAAAAAGATGAGTATTCACATTTAAAGATATTTAGCATTCACATACTCAATAATCTTTAAAAATTTAATTATGGGTAATAGTATTGAAATAGCACGTCAGAACTAGGAGGAAGACAGAAGAAAATACACACGAGAGAGTTAATGCATCATTCATTAATTCACTTTTCATACCTGAATTTATTGCAGAGCCTCTTAACCTATCATCCTCTACTAGAAACTCTAGACATTCAGTAGCAAGGATCTTATGCTCACAAAACTTCCTGCTCTCATGGTGGGGTAATAAAATCCCAGCACTCAGGAGGGAGAGGCAGGCAGATCTATGTGAGTTCAACGCCAGCCTCGTCTACACAGTGAGTTCCAGAATAGCCAGAGATAAAAACAAAAACGAAACAAGTAAACCACATCAAATAATATATAAATGTAATTTTAAATGATTGCAAGTTTGGTTTTTTTTTGTTTTTTTGTTTTTTTTTTTAATAAGGTGGTGCTATAGAAAACATGTGAATAGCCAGGAAGTGTTCACTAGTGAGATACAATTTGAGCTGAGGAGCCAGGAAGTAGAAGTAACCACCCACTGAAGATGAGAACCAAATACACTCCAGGTAGAGGGAATGGCTGTCATAGTGACCTTTGACAGGGCTGGCTGGATGTGGTAAGAAAAAGTCAATATATTTGGAACTTAGAGTAAAAGGATAGCACCTCATGAGAGCAGAGAAAAGAAAGAGCACTGTAGATAATTTGCATTTTTTTTTTTTTTTTTTTTTTTGGTTTTTTGAGACAGGGTTCCTCTGTGTAGCCCTGGCTGTCCTGGAACTCACTCTGTAGACCAGGCTGGCCTCGAACTCAGAAATCTGCCTGCTTCTACCTCCCAAGTGCTGGGATTAAAGGCGTGCACCACCACCACCCGGCGACAATTTGCATTTTGCTCTATATGTGATGAAAAACTTCTTGCATTGTGTACCCTGCTTTATGTTCATGTACAGCAGTCTTCCTGGTGCCACAAACAGCTGGGTTAGGACTGGATGAGAATGGAGGCTGGGAGGACGGTTTTGAAGATTCATACACAGTGGTGCAGGCCAACAGATGAAGGCAGCCTGCATCGAACTGTCAACAACAAATGAATTTTGGTTCTAGTTTTCAATCCTCTCTCTCTCTCTCTCTCTCTCTCTCTCTCTCTCTCTCTCTCTCTCTCTCTCTGTGTGTGTGTGTGTGTGTGTGTGTGTGTGTGTGTAACTGGAGTTGTGATGCATATATACATGAAAGCCATCAATTGACATCAAGGGTCTTTGTCTACGCTTTTCCACTTTGTCTTTTAAGGTGGGGTATTTCATTGACACAGGAGTTTACCAGTTGTCTAGACTGATTTATCATCATGCCCCTGGTATGTGTTAGTATTGAACTCCTAAAACTGGGATCACAGGGGTATGCTTCCATGCTTTAGCTTTTTATGTGGGTGCTGAGAATCTGAACTTAGATCTTCATGTTTACACAGCAAGCACGGTGCCCACCTCTGCAGCCCCAGGCTGTGCATTTACAGTAGAGCTGATCAAACTTGAAATCAAACTGTACATTAGATATGAAACAATGTATAGCAAGGGAAAACAATAGTCCCCAATGGTAAACACACTGGTGATAGAAATTTCAAAATAAGTGCAGGATGAGAAAAAGTACTGGCAAGAGACTCCTCTGTAACATAGGCTTTGTAGTTAAGGATGTCCAGTGGAGTCTCAAATCTGAACTGCTTGCACTATCAGGGTAAATGATCGGACAGCTTCTGCACAAATTCTTTCATGAAGAGGACACCTTCGCAAAGTATTTCCTCGGGGATGTTCAGCCTCATACAGATGACCAAAAGCTGAATCAGCATGATATTGAAATGCATATGCAGAGTAAATATTTATTTCTAAGTCTGTCAAAGGGCCATTCTGTTTCTGTTTTGTTGGTGCTTATGACTAGGGAAAGGTAGCAAATTTAAAGTACATGGAGCATGGAAAAAGGAGAAAATGCCTCCAGTTCATGAAGGATTGGAGTTGGAGCAAACAAAGAACTGATAGGTTCTTCTAATTCCATAAAGGTTTAGGCATAAAGTGACATCAGTTAGAAATCAAACATTCTATTTTGTTCAAGAGGAAGAATGTGGTAGATTTGAGAAGTAAAATACTTCAGTATTCCTTTGGGTCTCCCAGCCCTCCAAGACTGTCAGAAAAACAATTAGTTCTGAGTAATTAAGGCCATTTATCAAATGCAAAAGACCATAGGATTTCCCAGTGCTAAAACAGGCTTGTCTGTCCACTGAATGAATGTAAAGCTCTCCCTCTTGCCAGATGTGATTGAGTATAGGCCAAAGTACACCAAGGATGCTGTTCACTCCATTTAGGGTCTAACAAGGATTTTAATCTAGTTAACGCAGAGAGAAAAATGGGATTTCACAGATGTGACAAACAGGCTGGGGATGTAGCTGAGTTGTTGATCATGTACAAGCTGATTCATCCCCTTACACTGCAGAACCTTGGGGTGATGGTGCATGCCTGCTTTTATATATATATATATATATATATATATATATATGAAGAAAAAGGACGGGTTGCAGAACATCTGCAATCCTAATACACAGGTAAGAATACAAATATGTACACATACATTGCCAATGTGTGCCAAACCAGAGCAAACTCATTTGCTGTGAGCTAGCAATTCCAGTTCTTTGCTACATACTCTAAATAAATATGTCCACATGTGAATCAAGGGATGTACACAGACTCTTCCCACCAGTCAAATGCTAGTAACAAGCTAACAATAGAATGGCGAAAGCCATTGTGGTATTTTGTTTTTGCGGTTTTTATTTTTGTTTTTGTTTTTGTTTTTTGATGCGTAGCGACTTACTCATCACTTTTGACAATTTAGCTAGCTCACACTTAAGATTTGTACATTAAGTGGGACCCAGACTAAATACATAATACAATAATGTAAGTCTGTGAGTTTACATGTAGAAATTAGACAGGTGCAAGTATCAGGTATATATGTTATCTTCACTTATGGTTCTACCTATAATATACAACTAGGAGAGTTAAATAACTGCGAAGTTTCTAATTGTGAACATTATACTCTATTACATATCAAGAAGTACAAAATTATATACAATTAGCTCCTAAACAAAATAAATAAATACTAAGGAAATTTCAACAAATTTTGAAAATAACCCAAATGTGCAGGGTGATATTTAACGGGTAAAGGCACAAAGTTATTTTGGAGAAAGGACGAACCAGCCATAAGTAGACAAAGTGCTTCCAAGTCAAATAAGAAATGTGAGCTGGAAGGCTGAAGTGGGTAATACAGGAGCTCTCAGTTACTTCATTAACCTTTCTCTGAAACAGCTAAAAATATGCTGAAAATAGAATTAAAAATGAAGCCTGTCAATCAGCTAACTTCAAAAGCAAGACAACCCTCAGCGATAATTTTTCAGGAAGTATTTGAAAATTGGTTGACTTGAATTAGAATTGTAGTTGCTAGCCTGGAATGATTTGATCAGATGAGCTGTACAAAGCTGAGAGCAAAAATAGCAGTTAGAGCACAACAATTTCCCCTTTCCACTCTGCCAACCAAAACAGAAAGGAACAGCTTGCATGTAAAGAGAGCATACAATGGCCTGACTATTTGTTCTCTTTCTAGCTTGGGGGAAAAGCTTAGAGACTGCCATTCCCCGAAAAGAAGGAAGGGGTATATGTGGAGCGCACTGTGCACACTATGTCCAGATGCGAACAGGCTGGTGTTGGTGAAGGCCATCAAATGGGTTAACAGGGAATACACAGAGGCAAACTTAAATCCATGAAATAAAAATCTGGACTTTTAATAAATGCAGGGAGAACTAATGGTATGAAACTCTGTAGTCCAATAAGATGATAGGGCTATAGAAGAGGGCTTGTTGAAGAAAGCTATGTACACAGCCATCTTTGTGGGTTCTAAGGCCCCAGTGGCTCAATGGAGTCAGGCTAGAGTCTAGGCACTCCTGGAAGGAGAAAAATTAGAGTAACTACTATAAACTTATTTCTTCCTACACCAAGTCCTACTCTAATAGTGACTGACAATTTAGTTCTGTTTCCTTTGAATTCTAAATTTGTGATTAAATGTATTTCTCTTACCCTGAATTGAAACCTAGAGAAATCAGAGATTGGAACAATTTTACTAAATTTAGAGAAGCATGAGCACAAAGCTGTGCCTTGGACTCCCTCAGAGCAGGAACCTATTTGTCTAGAAGTTTTAATTTCCAAAGGAGTAGAATTTTCTACTGGGTATACAACAATGAATTCCTGAACTGGACACACAAACTGTCACATGGCAACTCTGGGATCTTAGCTAGTGAATCAGTGGGCAAAGGAAGATAGTTATTGGATTGACTGGATGATGGATCTGGACCCTTAGGGTACAATTAAGTGGCTACTGCACCCTGGGGATAAGGAGCAATATGTCTGGAATGTAGGAGACCCCTCAGGGAACTTTGAAAAGTCCTGAAATAAAACTCAGTGGAAACTACAAAACGCAATTCAGGCAGGAGTTATAACATTCACACTCTTCAAAACTAAAGGTTTGTGTCACCCAAGAAGTAAGAAAATCCCACCAGCTGAGGTGTCCACTGATGGCAAAGGGAATATAAAATGGATGATGAGATAAATTGATAATAATTGAAGCTATGATATCTATGATCATGTGATCAGCTGATATTATCACTTTGAGGATGTATCCCTAATTTTATAGAAATTTTCATGTTTATGTGGTAACAGAAATTTTTGTTTTGTTCCCTTTCTCAATCTTCCCTATCAATATAATATGTAGTACTAAGTAGCTTTGTTCCTCTGTGTTTGTTAGAGGATAGCAAATGGAGAGTGAGGATCGATAGAATGAACTGTAGACCCTAACTCACGACAAAGAAAGGTCTTCTGTCCGTCTTTGGCTATGGTTTTTTATTGTTTGTTTCACATTTTGTGGAAATATGATTTCGTTATTGTCTCTTGGAAACAAGGCATGGTTTAAAGGGATGTACACTGATCACAAGCTAACAAGGAACGGACTGATTAGTTTTATCATATGAGAATTTGTGCAGAATGAGCTGCTTATTTCTCTGGGTAGTTCCACCTCCACATGCACTTAACATGGCCCATAATAAGTATTCTCATGTATAAGTAAAGATTCAGCTTATTGGTATGCATGGTTGAGAGGCCAGGGCGCACACAGTCTGCAACTCCCTCCTGTTGCTTATTAACTGGCTTGCCTCGTTAGCTTGTGAACACCTAATTCTGTAACTGTTTCTCCTCCTCTGAATCCTCCTTCAGCTTTCACTTGGGGCTAGGTGGACGCTGGGTGGGCATTTCATCAGTGAAGACTCTGAGAAAGGTCTCAGACATCTGGCAGGTGCTCAAGGGTTTAGATACTTCCCATAAAGAGATTTCAGTTTGTATCCATGGAGAAGGGTTAAACTTGACTCTCTCAGTAAGGTTTCAAACCCAGGACAAAGGCTGGGGTGCCAACTTAACATATCAAAGAGGATGCTGGCCTCCTGGGTCTCCCTGTATCCCCCAGTCCTTACCTATTACTGACCCTGCTGCCTGGCATACCTGCTCCATACCCTGAACTTGTCCAGGCCAGGGGCTGGGTTGCCATTATCCCAAGTGGTATTTTCTATATAATACAAGCATTTTGGTTACCTGGTCTTTTCCATCTATTCTTCATCCTCCTAGCCCCTTGGTTTGGTTTGTCCTTCTCCTCTCCCACCTCTTTTCACATGGCTCAGGGTCAACATTTACTTTGTACTCTCCCAGATGTCCCTATTGCTAGTTATGCTTTCCCCTATATTTATAATAAAATTTCTCTTCCACTATACCTAGAAACACTCATGTCCTTTCCTTTTTAATTTTTTTTTCATTGAACTGTTGCCAAAACTCAGAACAATTCCTGTCCTTTCTTTCATTCTCTATTTCTGCTTATCTTATCTATGTGATTATCTGCAGAATAGGTTTTAGTCTCCAACATTAAACACCAACATGGTAGCCTTAGTTACTTCCATCTAAATTAGATCAAATCTTATTTATAGAGATTATCTATCTATCTAATCTATCATCTACATGTATAATCTTCAATGGCTCTCTTGATCAGTCAAATGTCTGTTGCTGAATATTAACACTGTGTGTGTGTGTGTGTGTGTGTGTGTGTGTGTGTGTGTGTGTGTGACTATGGATCCTTCTGCAGGCTAGGCAAGCGTTATGTCAGTTAACTACATATACTCTGCTTCTGATATTGAACTTTGACTGATACATAGTGATAAACCTACCAAAAGAAGTTAAAAAATATTAACCTTGTAAGGCATAGAAGAGTGCAGAAATAAGTAATTAGGCAATACAAAAATATATAAATAGAAATATATATCAAATATTTGTGAATTGAAAGATGAAAATTATGAAGCTGGAAGATAACCTAAGATAATGTATATATTTGATATAATCCAAATTAAAACTTTATTTTATGGCCTAGGGATAGAACACAATGGTGCCACACTTACCTCACATTGCCAAGGTCTTTGAATTGATTCCAGAACTAAAAGTAATTCTATATAAGTTAAATAATAGATTTTAAGTCATCAAGTGGGCAACTGAAGAAATCAGGCAGGATCTTAAAATTTCCTAGAATTAATACAAAAGAAGAAAGCATAACTTAGCAGATATTTTGTAATAAACTAAAAACAATTCTAAGAAGAAAGTTTAAGCAAGGGATTCATACATTAAAAATTCAAGCTCTCAGATTTAAAAAAATAATTATGTATTTAGATCTTAGAAAAACAAAACAAAGCCAATTTTCAAATTACTAGACTGATGGAAAGAAAGAAAGAGTAAAACAGAAGTTAATCAATGGCTACTGAAAATTAAAAATACAGTGGATAAGTGATACAAAGACTTAGGTCTTTGAAAGTATAAGCAAGATTGACAAAGGCTTGCTAAGTACCTTCTACCCAGAAAAGAAAAAAGACTCAAATTTATAAAATTAGAGATGAATTCTACTGAAATCTAGATGAACTTTAAAGAATATAAAAATTTGTATTGTAATAAAGCAGAAATTTCAACAGTATTGAACCAGTTTCTAAACACATGTGATCAACCAAAATTGGACAAACAAAATATAAGCTCCTAGACAAGTAAAATAAGTGAAAAATTGAATAAGTTATAAGGGATCTCATAACAATAAAAACATAAAGCCTAAGCAAACTCTACCAAGTCATTCAAGAAAAACTAAAACTCTGTTTTCAGGTAAAAGGATACTTACTACACTTAAAAGACCTAAGGACAATAAAGACAAGGCGCAAACAACAGAGAATATATATTCAAATGTGCTCAGTGCATTCATTCTGAGTTAAAAATAGTTTGAGCAACGAGACACCACTACTCACCCAATGGAATGACTGAAGCTTAAAGGCTGATCATACTAGGTATCAGCTAAGACAGGGAACAACCCTAATGTCATACTTTGCTTGTGGGACAGAAAATGAATCTGGCAGGAATGAAAATTCATTTGAAAACTACTTAGGAATGTCTTAGATAGTCAAAAACACACTTACCAAGCCATGCAGCTGTTCTGCTCTCAGGGAAGTATCTAGGCAAAACAAAATCATATACTGACACAAACTACTGTGTATAAATCTTCATAGTGACTTCAATACTAAGAGAGCTGAATGGGAAACAAATCTAATATATTAGTAGTTAAGAAGGAAAAATAAGTTACAGTTTATCTATACAACCCAGGAATGAAAAGAAACAAGCTATTGATGTAGACTGCAATATTGTTGATTCTCAAAGTCATTATGAGGATAAGAACAGTGTAAAAATATTCTGTTTATACAGTGTTCTAGACCATGCAGTAAATTTTGCATTGATGGGAAACAGGTCCATGTAAGAGGTTCAGGTGGATAAACACGAGGATGCACTGGAGAATCTTCAAGGATCATGAAACTATTTATTGTAATCAGTCTGTTAGGGACTTCAAGGCGGCATGCATATACCAAAAACTCATCTCTGTATATTTTGAACACAAAATGTATTGCACTTGATTACATTGTTAGTACATAAAACATAACTAAGTTGTAAAAGAGCAACAAAAATATTTATACCATACTTTCAATCTAGAATGTTCCTGAAGGACCCATGTGCTACAAGTATGACTTCAACTTCATACTTCTCAGGGTCTCCTGGAAAGGTCTTTGTATACCTGACATGTACCCTGAAGTGCATGAAGAACTTGGCCATTTTCTTTTCTTTGTCTCCTTTCCCCTCTTTATCCCTTCACAACTCCCCTTTGTTCCCTGACTGTGAAGTAAGTTTTGCTCTGTTACATATTTCTGCCAAAGTAGTGCCTTCCTACAGGCCCCAAACAATACAATCCTGTGATCCCCACTGGAATCTCTAAGCTGAGCCAAAATCTTTTCTTGCTATAAGTTGATTATCTCTGGACTTGTTATAATGCTGGGAAGCTGATACAAGCTTTAAAAATTAGCACAGTTTCTGGCCTAGCATTTCTGTTGCCTTGCAGTGAACACATATTTTGCATACTTTTTTTCCTTTCTGGGTATATTTGCATTTGTGTGTGTGTGTGTGTGTGTGTGTGTGTGTGTGTGTGTGTGTGTCTGTACATGTGTGCATGTTTAGAGGAGGACATGGTGTGTTCTCCTTTATAACATTCTGCCTTATTCCCTTGAGACATAATCTCTCACTAAACATGGAAGTAACCCTTTGGGCTCAAAGGATTGAGAGTCACAGCAATTCTCTTGTCCAGTAATGCTAGAGCCATATTCTAAGACTGGGCTTTTTTTTACATAGCTTCAGGAGATCAGACTCGAGTCCCTGTGACAGAGCAGCAAGCACTTTTACCCACCTTGCCATCTCTCCGGTCCTTCATTCTTTTCTGTAAAAAGGTGTCTTCCTTTCTGTGGTTGCAAGTTTCTCCTCACTACAATCCTGTAGTCATCACTACTCAATAAAGTAAGGATTCTCTCTGGGACATACTTGGGACTGTAAGGCAAACTAAGAGTCTTCATCTGCTTTATATCTCAAATGGCCCTGAGGGAGAGACTGCCTCTTTCTGCGATTATCACCCTAGTGTGAGAACCTAGAACTACCTGAAAGTTCCTTTGAACACTGTGAAGGATCCATCTCTACAGAGGATTGAGCTGACAGGCAGAAAGGAGAGGTTGAAGGAAAGAATAGACAGAAGAATTAGGGGAAGAGACAAAAGCAGAAAAGGCTTAGAATAAATGAAGGAGGTTGAGAGACAGAGGGAAGGGTGGTAAGCAAGGTCCTTAGGCTTATTTGCCACCAAGGTCAACATTTGGACTGGCCTTTTGCATATAGATGAGCTCAGCTAGCATACTTCCCTGTGTGGCATCATAAGATAATTTAAGTTTCTGTTACTTCCAGAAGGAAGTCTAGCTGATGTATTATTTATTCAGAATCCTTCTTTGAGATGATACATGAGAGGTGTGACATTTGCACTTTTCTCTCTTGCAGAAAGTGGCCCCTCATCATCTGGATTCAGTACATAAAAGATAAGACTCCTCACCATGAATTTCATTTGGAAAATTTCTTTCTCTTTCTCTCTTTCTTTCTCTCTTTCTTTCTCTTTTTTCTTTCTTTCTTTCTTTCTTTCTTTCTTTCTTTCTTTCTTTCTTT
>JADRCD010189665.1:0-13362 GCA_019843815.1 Montemys delectorum
TAAGCTTCTCTTGCTCCGTTGTCAGTTAATAAGCCAAATACTCCTGGGACTAGCTACACTTCTATAGAGTGACAACAGAGACAGAGAGGGCAATTAGAATGAGGTTTATGGCCACCCATCCACAGACATTCATGCACAGAGTGCTTGTTCCTACTGTAACAGAGACTAGGTGCACACAGCAGCGTTCACCCCAGAGCCCTAGAGCTAAACAAGCAAAAGTATCATTATATTCTCTTTTTTACCAACAGGGGGCAGAATTTCACTTTTGGTATGCACATGTTGGCCTTCTCCTTAGTGGTGCTGCCAACAGTTGAAAAGTGCCCCTCCCAAGCCAAGCATGCCCGTACCGCTCACTCCTTGGTGACCCTGGTCCAAGCTAGGAAGGCTGTTTCTACAGCGCTGAGGGCTGTGCTCACCTTGGCAGTGAGCTGTACTGGCGCTGGGCCTGCTGGAAGCTCTCTCGCTCCTCCTGGCGCTGCCGTTGCACTTGAACCTCCACTGAGACCGAGTGCCGACCACTCTGTGATGCTGGCCGTGAGCTGGACTGTGGGAGAGAGACACAGCTTGTCAGTAAGAGAATGACACCTGCCTTGTCATGCCCAGAGCCATGTCACTTCAGTTCTGGTTCTTCTGCGGTGCTGGGGATGGGACCCAAGGCCTGCCCATGCTCTGTGCTCTGCCTGAATAACACTGCCAAGCCTCCACGGCTGACTCTTACTAAATGACTTTGAAATGTTTTACAGACTCTGCTTTGATTTATCCACATCGAGTTATTAGTTTATTATTCTGAGACAGGATGTCATGTAACCCAGACCATGCTTGGATTCACTGTGTGACTTTGAACTCCTGATCCCCTTGTCTCCACCTCCTGAACACTGGGGTCAGGATGCCGGGTTTATGTGGCACTGGGTATGGAACTCAGGGCTTCGTGTATGTGAGTAACCTTACTCTACCAACTGAGACAGCTCTCAGCTAACCTCTCACTCAAGGTCCTTTGAGAAAAGAACCGTATCATATCGTGGCTGGGTTTTTACAAACTCCACTTTAACCTGTGCCCTTGGATCGGGCATATCATTTAAAAGAGAACAGCCAGCTTGCTAGAGTTTCTTACTGAGGCCTGGTAAAGACTGATGTAGACAGTAGTTAACATCCCTTGCAGAGTGAACACAAAGCTCAGATGAGAAGTTAAAACCAGGCTAGGTGGTGATGCACACTTTTAATCCCAACACTCTGAAAGCAGAAGCAGATGGATCTTTGTGAGTTCGAGGCTAGTCTGGTCTCCAGAGCAAGTTCTAGGACAACCAGAGCTATACAGAGAAACCCTGTCTTGAAAATCAAAATAAATAAATAAATAAAAATTAAAAAAAAAAAAGAGAAGATGTTAAGACCAAAATCAGAAGGCTGGTAACGTAGCTCAGTTGGTACAATGGTCACCAAACATGTAGGAAGTCCTGGCTTTATCTCCTGTATTGAATAAACTGGACACTGTAGAACACACTTGTAACCCTAGCACTTGGGAGGTAGAGGCAAAAGGATCAGAACATGAAGGTCAACCTAAACAGTGAGACTGAGACCAGCCTGGGCTACATGAGAACCAGTGAACCAACCAACCAACCAACCAACTAACCACGGCAGCAAAAACACAGTAAAAAACTGCTACCTTAACTGATAAATGGAGGAGTTCATGGGCCTGTGACTTAAGGCTTGTTGAGCTGGTGAACATTTAGTAGTTGTCTCATTTGTCCAAGCAATGGTAAACAATATGGGTAGTCTACTTCTATTGTGAAGCTCAATTTTGAAACCAAAGACCAGCTGAAAGGAGGCATTGTTACCAAATATAGGCCTTTGTCTCCAAGGATGTCAGCCAAAGAAGACCAGGGACCCCTAGACCCTTATCTTAGCCTTATCTTAGTACAGACCTGTAAGCTAATGAATACTGAATGTAGCAGATTAAGTAACACCTCTCCCGTAGTCAATGGGAAGTGGTAATTGGTCAATGTGAATCTAGCCTAAGAGAGACATCTTTGCTCCACCTGGCCATACACTCTGGCTAGCAGGTCATGTGTGGAGTATGTTTTTCATTTACAGTGGATTATCAAGTTTATTTATTATGCTGCATAGATCAAAATAACCAGCAGCTTCACAGAATACCCAGGCCTCCTGCTGCTCTGCTGTTGGCACCCCAAGACACCCATCGTGTTACCCATCCATCTTGTGCCCCTCTGTGACACTGCATAGTATACATATTCCATGTGAAGAATATCAGGTAAAACAGCTCTAACTGATTTTTCTTTTAGCACTGAAAACAAGTGGCAGACTATGACACAATAATGGTTTTGTAAAGTAAACAGCCTTAGCATTCATAGGAGAGTGTTAAGGTAACACGAGTCCTACCCGCTGAAGAAGAGCTTCCCCCACCCACACCACTGGCTTTTGTGTAAAGAGAAACTCAGCGGCATCAGTTGCTCTCTTTCTGCCAGGATGAAGCACCAACACAGTTCAAACAATGAATGCACCATGTGTCTTCAGCATGAAAAGCACTGAGGGGTGGGAAATGTTTTAGTGGGTGCAGTGTATGCTGTGCAAGCATAAGGACCCAACGCTGGATCCCCAAAACCTGCCTAAAAGTTGGGTATGGTGGTGGTGGGCACTTGTAATCCCAGACCTGGAGAAGCAGAGGCAGAGGTAGAAGGAGCCCTGAGGCTTACTGGCCAGCCAGCCAAGTCTATTGGTGAATTCTACTTCTGTAAGAAACCTTATCTAAGCAAAGGAAGGGAGGGAGGGAGGGAGGGAGGAAGGTAGATGGTTTCTAAGGAATGATACCTGAGCTATACATATACAGATACACACAGAGAAAGAGAGAGAGAGAGAGAGAGAGAGAGAGAGAGAGAGAGAGAGAGAGAGAGAGAGAATGATAAACAGACAGACAGACAGACAGGCAGACAGACAGACAGATTGGTTTTCCCTAGTGAGTTCTTGCTTTGATGCACACAGCATCTTCTACGTCAATGAAGACAGGCATCTTCTCTCCCTTCCACGAGGCAGGATGCCACTAAAGTATTGAGTGTTGGTGCACCTGCTGGAGCTTTGGGAACATCACCAGACAGGGAAAATATACAGTGAAAACTGCACGGTTCACACCGTACCCCAGAGTGCCCTGTTTCCTTCCTCCTCGCCATCGTGAGCTACCCACACATGTCAGGAAGGTGCTGGCATTCAGCAATGGGATTTAGTAAGCAGCAATTTAAGCTCACGCTGTTTTCTGACATACTGCTTGCGGGGATGTGAAAGGAAAATGGAAGATCTTACGGAAACGCAGGTATATTTTTAAGTTGTTTCTCCCAGCGGCCTGAAAATTTGATTCTGACAGAGGGGGGAAAAAGTTGAAGGGCTTTTGTTTCTTCAACTGTGTACTTTCTGACACCATTCAAACCTTGTCAGTTGTAAGTATATACTGAAGCTCTGGCAGGCTCCAGGCATGATCAACACGGGGACTGCAGCACGCACAAGCGAATGAGTGAGGTGCTGACAGACTGACGCCTCATCTAATCAGACAGAAGCCTCAGCCTCATCCTTATTTCACACCCTCTTCTTCCAAACCTGCAAGAGGGCATGCCAGTCGTGACAGTCGCCTTCATCTTTAAGAGGCAACTCTAATAGGCCACGCGTCTTCAGGAAGACTGCGTACATGACTAGTGCATAGCAACAAGTCAATCAAATCACTCTGGCAACCTTTACACTCGTCCGAAATGAAAAGTAACTTGAAGCTTGGGAGAAAACTCAGTTGATGACTTCCAAATCCAGAACCAATGATGATGATGATGAGGAGGAGGAGGAGGAGGAAGAGGAGGAAGAGGAAGAAGAGGACAAGGAGGAGGACAAGGAGGAGGAGGAGGAGGAGGATGGAAAGAAGAATGAAGAAGAAGGAAAATAGGAGAAGGACGAAGAACAGGAAGAGGAGGATCTGGAGTTGCCAGGTTTGCACACATGATTATAATCCAGACAATGGGGAGGCAAAGGCAAAGGGGCACTGGCCTGCCAACCAAATCAATGAGCTCCAGATTCAGCAAGAAACTGTGTCTCAACACAAAGAACATGGATGGTATTCAAGAAATAACCGAGGTTGTTTTGGCCTCCGCATGCCCACAGATGCACCTGCACACACATGACAACACACACACACATACACACACACACACACACACACACACACACACACACACACACAGTAACCTCTCAAAGGTTCAATGCAGATCTCATAAGCATAATGAGAACAGTTGACGACAAGCAAGCCTACCTTCAAAGGCTGCACTTCAGTCCCCAAGGCAGAAGCACAGCCACATATCTGAATCAAAAGTTACAAAAACAAAGACACAAGGAAGAGAGAACAGGTAACCCCACAGAGGAGTCCATGTTTTCAAACATGGCCACCAGAAACAACAAAGTGTGAGTGTGGTGGGGTGAGTAGACTGTTTGTTGCACAAGTGTGAAGGCCTGAATTCAGATTTCCAGGGCCTGCAGGACACCAGGCCAGCCCATTTGTAGCTCCTGGTTCAGTGAAAGATCCTGTCCCAAATTTGGTGGAGAGTAAGGAGGGCAGCGTCTACCCTAACCTCTGGCACACACTCACATGCTACACACACACACACACACACACACACACACACACACTCAGGCATGGCAGACACACACATAACCAGACACAGACACACCCACACACTCACACAGGGCAGATGTACACATACACCAGACACAGACGCAGACACACACACACACACACACACACACACACACACACACACACATTCAGGCATGGGCAGACACACGCATACACTAGACACACACACTCTCACACAGGGCAGATACACACATCAGGTACAGACACAGACACACAGACATACAGGCACACACACCCCAACCCCTGCATACAATACACACAAAAGAAAGAGTTGTACAGGAAATCCACATGCCAGCAAAGTGTCGCAACCCTGAAATTCAGGCAAAGAAGCAAAGCTGCTTTAGCTGCAAAGTACAATATCATCTAGATCTTGTTTATCATGAAACTGGTTAAAAGAAATGTCCTTTTAAGAACAAAGAGCCCCAAGTGCCAGGTCTAAATAAGAAAAGACACTAAGATAAAGGTGAGTAGTTGGTTCTTAGAGAGCACAACAGAATCTCTTCCTTAAAACCACAAAATACGCCTGTTGCTTTTTTAAGTGAGCTGCAGATACTGGTCTTTATCATGACTAGAAAGATGCTACTTCAGGTCTGAGAAAGATGAAAAATGGTGCTTTTGTTCTGAGAGAGAAAATCTTTGAAAGAGCTCCACAGAGTACCATTCCTTGCAGCAAATTATTCTTTGGTTATTTACAAAAAGAAAACACAAAGAGAACTAGTTAAAGTAATTAACAGACAAATGTGGAAGGCTATGTAGATACAATGGAAATTTGAGTAGTAATTAGAATTAGGCAATATGTAACATTTTACAGATTATTATAAAGGTAGCAATAAATAATTGTTAGTTTATTGATAGTTATATACAAATTTTATAATGTAGAACATACTTGGTCATTTAATTTCATATAGTTAGGAAGACAGTGTGAAGTATGCATATATACATACAGACCATGTATAATTCTTATAAATGACCATTTGGAGGTTTTCTATCTCCTACCTGAATATGCACAATAAAACTTTCCAAATTTTACATGTGCCCAAGGCACATGTAGAAAAAAATAAAAGTGTGTGTGTTTTAGATAAAAATGACAAAAAACCAGTATCACTTTAAAACAGTGAGTCGTTATTTAGCAAGCTAACCATACACAACTATCATATGTATTTCATACTGATTAAAATGACAATTTAAGGGTCTGATAGGGGGTAGAAAGAAGTCTTGTCCAATTAAGTCCCACAAATCACTCACTCTGATTAACTGCGGATACTGCTAATGATGGTCATTATCTTCTATAGTTCCCTTATTTACAACTTTAACCACAATGAAGCTACCTTATGTCTATCTCCCATGCAATACAAACCACACTTGGCCCTGTTTAACCTCCGAGATCAGATGGGACTGGGGAGCCTTCAGGGTGGTACAATTCTTTGTCTGTTTTAGGGTCTCGGGTCCTCATTCTGCCAAACTCTTGCGGGTTCTGAATGCTGGGAAGCTTAAGTGCCACTAAGAACTTGCGTAAAACCTGAAAAGCCCTCAGAACACTGTTTCCCTTGCATGCTTTATAAAGGCACGCTTTGGCATCCCTGCAGTCCCTCAGTCCCTGCTCCTGTCTGTGAGATTTCCTACCTGAAGCACCTGGGGCCTTGAGAACTAGATATAGATCTACAGAGCAAGCCATCAGCATCAGCAGCAGGTAGCACCCACCGGGCCTCCTCTGCAGGGAGCACGGCCCACGGGCACATAGAAGTTTGCCTACAGGGGTGTTTATGGAGCCAAAAGCAAGGGGTCTACTTTGCTGTAGCAGGGGGCTTTCTCCATAAGGAATTGATACCCCTCCACTGCTGCTAAGATGGCTTTCTCTAGAGACATTTCCAAGGAAAGAACTCTCAGCGCTGTGTGAGCTGTGGTCACGGGGAGAGGTTGAGGTCTTCTGAATGAAGGACAAGGAACATCTAGGAAGCAGCAGCAGCAGCAGCAGCAGCAGCAGCAGCAGCAGTAACAAGTACCTTGCAAGTCATTAACGCCATGACAACAAAACCAAACCTGCAGTTCTCAAATCCCCTGGCCTGCAGGAAGCAACCAGGGAGGTAGATCAACCTTGCCTTCTACTGGGCTCCTGAGGAGACCAGGCAAAGCACTGGGAAGATAGAAAGAGCCACTGTAAGCCCACACTTTTCAGTAAGATGGAAGAAAAGGCAGATGTTCTGTTCATTTAAAGAGTGCAAGGAACAAAGCAAACTCGGGAAGGATGAGGACATTCACACTGCATCCGGCCAGTTTCTTTCCTTGAAGGATTAGTGTACTTTCGGTCACTGCAGACTGAGAATGGAAAGGAGTTAGCAATATTATTAAAGTCTCTGTTATCCCACTTCTCAATTGCTTCCAGCCAGGACATCACCTGCGGGTTGTGTGGGGCCCCCAGCATTCTGTCCTCTTGTGTGTCCAGCCTGCAATTTAACTCTTTTTGAGCAACCATAGGTTCCATCTAAGCCCTAGAGTTCATAATAAAAAGCACCCAAGCTACTTCTCAGTAATTTGACCTACATTATCACAGGGAAGAGTTAAGGCTTCCTTTAGGTGGCTTTGCTTAGGCTGCACCTGCATGAGTGGAGAAGAACCTGCTTTTCCTCCTCCTCAACCTGAGAGAGAATACTTTGGAATGACAGAGCTCTTCTGGGCTCTGGGCCAATGAAGAGCCAAATTTCTGGGCCTGTGCTCTTCTAAAGGCCTTTTGAACCACAAACCAGCTCTTTCCAACCCAGATACTGCCTTGAACAAAGGCCCATGAACAGGTACACTCCACACTGCTGAGGTCTACACTGAACATTTCCAAAATAGAAGAGGTTTTGGGGCTACTTGCCGTAATTTCTGCCGCAGGAAGCTCTGTAGATGGAGTCATTGGCTAGGAAACTCTCTATGTGATGCATTTGTAGATGAAGTTGTTGACTAGGAAACTATGCAATACATCTGTAGATGGAGTTGTTGACTAGGAAACTATTCGATACATCTGGCTATATTGTGAATGAGTACTTAAGTTTATATGCAAGTACTTCAGCTTATATGTTTTCCATACACATTGAAGATGAACTTGATGTTCTTTAACAATAAAACAAATATGGACTATTATCTGTGAGATCATGCTCTCACACCTTCCGAGTACAGGTGAGCCACCAGGTCAGCAAACACCTGGGAAGAAAGATTCCTAGCTACTGAAGGGACAATAAAAACCAAAGGAGCTTACTCTGCCAGGTTACACTAGCAGCTCTCAATAAAGGAACAAGGAGAGCTGATGTTAAGATGACTGAGCAGGGTGGAATGATGGCTGCTGTAAGCTCACTTATGTGATCAGCAAACAGGAGAGACCTCAATTGTTTGCAAATGAAAAAGAAAAAGAAAAGGACAACCTCTGATCCACAAGTTACAATGGCACCTGGCCCACTGTAATCTGACCTATGACTTTGGGTAGTTCAATTTCCAAAGCTTGAGGTTTTCTCCAATCTTTTCTCTAGAGTGATTGCTCCTATTAAAGAGATAGTGAGGAAATACCCGAATCACAGATACTTCCTCATTCAGACTCATCTAAAATCCTTCCAAAGTCTATCAACGAAATATCCTACACTGCGAGACAGTCACTTGAACTCAAACTTGAAGTTCCTTCCTGTGGGTAGGTACTATGTCACCACTGGCTGGTTGGAAGCCAGAAATGGTTGCCACACCCGTAATCCCAGTACTCCGGAGGTTGAGGCAGAAGGACTGAGAATGGCTGTCTTTGCGTCAGCTCCACTGCAGGGTTTTAGGATTACAGAGTTTTCTACCAGGGCTTTATTCTTTCGTACTGCATGGTGGCAGGACACTGAGCATTCAGGAAGTTTACGAATCAAGTCAACTGAAAAATGAATGCTGGGAAGATGTTGGACTGAAAGCCACATTTCTGGGTAAACTAATGGTGTGCCTCATAGCAGACTGCAGAACTGTCAAGCTGTGCAGGGGCTTACAGGTTAGAGGTGATTGTGTGACAACTGCCTCCATCTGTGGTGGCTGTGTGCTCCTTTGGCTTCACACTGTGCCTGGTACTCTCTTCAGATGTAGTTAACTATCTATTTACTACATATCACATAAGAACTCTGCTTTAGGAAACCTCTTAGGGATAGATGGAGTTAATCACGCCAAACAACACCAGTCCATTATCACTATTTCATCCTGTTGCTACAGAGATGACTCAATTTACCAGAGAATAAATCAAATCCCTTATAATGAAAACACTACTAAAAGCAGACCAGCTCCAGAAGACAACTGGATAGTCGTTTAGACGTTGGATTGGTTTATAACACCCGAGGTCGAGCAAGGATGGACTTGGGACATTTTCACACCTGAACACTGGCCTCACATTGCTATTAGACATTCTAAGTCTGGTCTTCCTCACTTGATTCAAGGTGAGGGCTATCGCCCTAATGCAGCTTTCAGGGTTTTCCTTCCAAATCAATCTTGGTATGATCATTAAGCTCCTTGATCAGAAACACTTGAGGGTCTCTTGCTTTGCCCAGTACATTGGATGAACTGAGTATTAGGCTCGAGAAGGGCCAGAAGCTCACCCTGACATTCCAGATGGAAGGCCAGCATGGCTGCACGATTTCTAGATCTCTGTCTTTGCTCACTCTTACTCAAACCAGCCACCTGTCAGATTGACCTCAGCTGGGAGGTCCAGTCTTCCTCTGGTCAAGGAGGACCAAGTGTCTAACTCCATTCTTCCTCCGCCCTATTCAGAAATCTGGTACATTGCATTTTATTCCAAGAACTGTTTTGAAGGGACTCATCGACCTCTGGGCATGCCTTCTCAGCTTCTGTGCCTCAAGTGTAAGGACAGCACAGCTGTCCCACTATGGTTCTTAGGCATCTGGCCATTATTACATACTCTTGAGCTACTGGGGTGACCAATCTTCTAGCTGCACGGGTCCCCCTACTCAGACTAACCAGCCCTGACCCCAGAATCCTCATCAGGACTGAAGCGTATCCTGGCCTTTTCCCTATTGGTCTCTCCCATCTCAGTCATAGAGCTTCTCTACAAATGTGTTTCCTTCTTTCTTAGTCCTCCAGACAGTTGGTGGGGCTGAGCTACCACCAGGGCTGGAAGTTTCACAGCCCAGAGGGGTGTTTGCCTCTGTGAGTAGCTCTTACTGACTCATTCCTGCCCTCCCGAGAAAGCCTTTCAAACAAAACTTCCCTGTTTCCAACCCCAACTCTGTTACCATCTCTCTACCCAGAAGTGCCACCAGGTTTCACAGATGCAGGACACAGGAGTAGCAGCCACAGTTTTGTTCTGTGGAGAACAGTGACGTGGCTGAACACAGGATGGATGAGAAGAGAGGTGAAACCAGACAAATAGGAATTTGACAAATACTTGGCAGGACTGCAGACGTGGCTCAGTTGGTAGAGTGCTTGCCCAGGATGCATGAAGTCCTGGGTTGGATGCCCAGCACCACAGCTAACTGGCATAATGATTCATGTGTGTACCATCCTTGGGAGGCAGAGGCAGGAGATTCAGGAGTTCAAGGTTATTCTTGATTATATAGTGATGGGAGGTGGAGGGAGAGCCTGGGCTATATGAGGCTCTGTCTAAATAAAACAAAATAGAACAAAACAAAAAAGTATCAAGGGGAGGTTAAAGAACTGAGAATTACCAATTTCTGTCTCATACACAAAGGATCATGAGCTGAACTTACATTGGCTCTGCTCTACAGAAAGGCATTGAGTAAACCTAATAACAAATGCAGTGGAGAGCAGACATTCTGTGGTGGTGTCTCATCATACGGCTATTTTGAACCTATTACACCGCAGACAGATGGTAGAACAAGATACAAAATGAAATTAGCAATGATGGAACCCAGATGGAAATGAGGGAAAGGTCAGAATGCTAAAGGTCAGAGGGATTTGGCTCCATCTTGTCTTATTTCATAAAAGACTGAGGTCATAGCTCAGGGGCCTCTCTTGCAGGGCAGCTGTTAGCCTATTTGCTGGGCTGAGGAACCAAACACTCACCCAAGATTGCTCAAAGCTATAGGTACGGCGCCGGTCTTCCACATCCTCATCTTGTTTGGCTTGCTGGAACTCTTGCCGTAGACGCTGTATCCGGTCATGGTTGCTAGGAGTGGATCGATTGCTAAAAGAGAAGGGGCAGCAGTGAGCACCCTCAAGAAAAAGCAGCCATAAGTCACAGGGAGGGAGAAAGAAGGGCAGCTAGCTGTGGAATGTTGCTCAAACAGGAAGTAGATTTTTACAACAAAACCTGGGCATTTGAAATGGTCATTTGTTCTCAGGACTTAGGGTCACTGAGGCTATTCCGACAGAGCTCTGAGAGGGTGAACTGTGTTTGGAGAGAGAGACCTCTTTTGTAGTCATCTTTCAAGGTCTCACTTCCTTTCTATAATCTGGTTAGGTGCTGGCGGCAAAGATTTGGAAGGATGTGACTTTGGCCATCAGGACAATTAGGGTCCAGACCAGTTCCTCCAGCTCCCTAGCCCAGAGCACACCATTCTTCTTTGACTTTTACATGTGAAACAGAGATGATTATCTTCCATAAATATCATCCTAATCAAGTGGCATGACACTAACCTCCCCAAACAAACAGCCCCATCACTCAGCCTCACAAGCCAGGTGTAGTATAGACTGATGGTTCTGACATCTGTTTGGGAAGCTGAGGCAGGAGGATCGGAAAGTTCTAGCCATGCCTGAGCAGTTTAGTGAGATTCTGTCTCAAATTAAAAACCATACCAAAAATTAAAATGAAGCTGGAGATGTGGCTCAGGGGTACGAGGCCAAGCCTAGCATTTTTTTCTCTGCTGAACTGCAAACAATAAATGTGTATGTACCTGTGTGGGTATCTCTGTGCATACATGATTGTATGTTTATGCATGTATGTATCTGTTAATGTGTGTGTAGTATGTGCATGTGCATACATGTATAAATGTGTGCATGCCCTCGTTGATAGGCAAGACTGCATCATATCGATGGTTCATTAGCTTCCTGTTCACATGTCATCAAGGCCACGCACAAGATATGATTTTCACAGCATAACGAGGAATGTAGAAAAATCAAGTTAAGGTAGCATTTGAGCAAACCACTTGACTAAACAATGATGCTTTCACTTCGTATAGCATCAAGCTTCCTTTTGTTGTAAGAACAGCTGTAAAGACTGGTAGAGAAGAGTTTCCCCTCACCCCACCAAATGTGGAAACGGACATTTTAAGGGGGTGACTGGCAAATGTTTTGGGTGGATTGGTTTGAGAACATGAAAGTTAACAGGTCTTTAAATGCACTATTTCAAATCAGGCAGCTGCTGGTGCTGTCTCAAAGTTCCCTCCATGTTTCTAAAGCATGCAGACCACTATCCCGAGTGGCTTTTTAAAATAGAGATATAGCTATCTCTTGTTCCAGGACATTAGCACTAGCAACCAGCCTATAGCTCCTTCTTTTCCATGCCACCACTGACTGTCTAGGCATGCTATGGTCTAGATGCCAACACAGTGACAGAAAAGTGAGCATTTTCCAACATTACTGTCCCTTTAACATTGCTGTCCCTTTACTTCCTCCCAACATGCATCAATAGGAGGATGATCAAAGGCAAGACTAACTATGAAAGTGTTCCAACCTTACCAGGACTACTACTCAACTGTTTCCATGCAGTAACTGTACATTTATGAGTCTCATAAAATCCAAGCAAGTGATGAAAACCAATCTTCCACCATTTGTGATGAGGTGAAAGTCATTCCCCAACAAGGTGGCTGACAAGGTCCTTAATTTCAGTTTTGGTAACCTCAGTGGCCTTCTGGGATCAGCCTAGAACTCCCCTGGGCCTTGGTTTCCAAATCTGCCCAGTTCCTATTCTTTCTTCTGGTATCTTTCAGCCCGTGTCCTACAGCCTTAGACCAGCTTGCCCTAAACCAGCACCACCACTTTCCTGGCTTTAGCTGAAGGCGGGCTGTGATGCTTTCATGATTGATGATGATGAGTTCCAAGGATGGGAAGGCCATCAAGAGCCCTTTGGGAATAGCCATTGGCAGTATGGAGGTGAGACCTGGCTTCAAGAGAGGGAACTATTGTACCAGCTTACTTGTTTCTCAGGCCAGACTGTGATGGGCCAATCATTCAAATCTGGGCTTTGAAAACTCTGATGAGCTCTTTTGCCAAGAAAGCCAAAGGAGATTTAAATATTCATTAGCAACAGTGACTAATCCCTACACATCCCAATCAACCTAGATTAGGGCTAGTGCCAATTTAAAGCTGGACTTTTTCTTTTCTTCCTATTTCCCCCACTCCAGTGGGGAACAAAATAAAAACACCACCAAAGTAGACTCAAAGGATGACTGAGACAAAAGAAATCTCAATGAGGAGTCAAGAAATTGCATTTCCAAAGACCCCAGGTCATGGGTGTCTGTACAGAGATGATGGAGGTTTAGGATGCTCTCTATGAATATACAAAAGACACCTTTGGTCCAAATGCTAACACTTAGTCTTCTCTTACAATACTGGCTTCTGTAGCTTGACTTCTTGTGTGCGTGCATGTGTACGTACGTGTGTGTGTGTGTGTGTGTGTGTGTGTGTGTGTGTGTGTGTGTGTACTATTTGAAGATTTGCTTTAGTTCAATAATGATGTAGGTTTTGTTCTGCTGTATTCTGGGCCCTGTCCTACA
>JADRCD010189666.1:0-11857 GCA_019843815.1 Montemys delectorum
GGGAGCCCCTTACTCCACCTTGCTCCCGTAACTTACACTCAGTACTATCAGCACACAGACTGAGGGAGCCCCTACTCCACCTTCCGGCTACTTACTCTGTAGGAAAACTTGAGCTTTCGAATCTCGGCCTCCAATTTCCTCTGGTACTGTTCAGTGCCTTTCACATGGCTCACACCAAGATGCTCAACTGCTTTAAGCACTAGGGGGAAAAGAGTTAAAGGAGGAAAAGTTTAAATCCAAGACAATTTTTAAAAAAATAAATAAATAAATCAAAGATAAAAACTTATGACTAGCACTTTTGTGATTATTTCTTCTTAGAACATTTGGCAGTAGTAACAACTTTGATCCTTGCAGGTACATCACATGAGCTGTGCTGGGAAGTCGATAAACTGCACCAATGTGCAGAAAATACAACGAACCTAACACCAGAGATGCTCAACCAGGAAAGATGGGAGAACGATAGATAGGTGATCTTTCCTGCTGTACCAAGCCACCAAATGCTGAGACGTGGAAGCCCGTGTGTCAGTGTGAAGGAAAGCTTTGCAGTCTGGAGCTAACTTGACTGAGCACATCAGCAAGATGAAAGGGAGGAGAGAAAAGGGAAAAAAAGGCCTTCCTTTCCTGATGAGTACACAGCCACGAAAGGCACAGGTCATCTGAAGGAGCGTTCCTGAACAGAAGCCATGAGCACTCGAAGGTTCCTAATACCATGTGCAAGCCTTCCTCACATAAATCCCCTAGAGGCGTGCTTTAACACCAGAAATGAGTCTCGTGTGCAGCCACCTAAGCACACGCCCGTGTTCCACCGGTTCCATCCTGCTATGGTACATACACAGGTTTCCACCACCCACAACTTCTCGCCATACCTGCTCGATCCTCTCAGTTCTGACCTCCAATCACTCTTCATGACCCTTCCTCGACATCTCTCAAGCCTTGCCCTAACACCGCCACTGTTGTAAGGTCCCTGCCATTCCATCTGACTTGACGAAGCCATGGGTTCCAACCACTAGGAAACATCTGACACTGCTAAGCTTCCTATGCCCTTCCCCACCCACCTTGCCTTCCCTACACTGGACAGTAAGAAGTGCTTTCTCCTGTGTTGATAGCTCTTATCTTGTTGCTCTAAGAAAAATGAACAGTGTTTCCCACCTCCTGATTACTCCAGCAAGAATATTCTGGAACATAAACTCTAAGAGTGCTTGTATTTGTCTCAGTTCGTGGTTAGCTTGTTTATTTCTTCCTTCACACAAAGGATAAGAGGCCTCCAGTTCAGAGGTTACATCCTTCTCACACCTCTGTCCTGCACGGTGCCATGCACCTTTAGATGTCCACACTTCTCCACTCTCCCTCAATTACTCACCGGAAACATAGCTCTTTCACAGCTGCAAGCCTTTGTAGAGACCGTTATCCCAGTCTGGAAAAGTCCTTCACTGCCTCTGTTGGGAAATCCCTACTGTCTGCTCATTTCTTCAAAAACCAGACCAAATTTCAACTACTCTAGAAATTCTTCAAATTTCTTCCTTAATTAGACTAAGCTAGTTATTCTTACTTTTATGTTCCAGGAGCATTAATATTTACTTCTACCAAAGCAGAAAGTAATCTGATGTATGATTTCTACTCTACATGTCTGTCTCCACATAGTAAATACAGTTTCAACATAGACCTTAATTGCATTATTCATTACAAAGTCCCAGCCACCTAGAAGCGTAGTACTCAATATGCATACTACAATGAATAAATGAATAACAAACCTTCAACAGCAAATCACCAATGTATGCAGAATGGGCTGCAGAACAAAGAGGAACTGCTTTTATTCATTGCCACAAGTGATACTTGCACTTCTCAAGGCCACAAACATCAGAATTTAAATGCCACTTACATTTAACTCTGTCAAAAGCCAAGTTTTCAAACTCTGTCAACGATATGTTTTCAGTAGGTGGCTGCAGGTAAAACTGAAGGCTGTGAGGGTAACAAGCATTTCTCTGGTCACCTGCCAATCTCAGCTTCTTCCGGATCCTTCCTGAGAACTGCATCTTGACCACCTTTTGAAAATAGTGAAATAAACAGCATATATATATATATATATATACACACACATACACACACACACATATACACATATATATTTACATATGTTATATATTATATAAATTATATATGTTATATAGTATATACTGCAATATATAGTGCAATATATAGTGCTTAGGTGGCAATGTAATATATATGTTAAAACGACGGAAAAAAGGCTGACTCAATAAAGTGGATATGTATGGAAATACAAAATACTGAAAGCATGTACAGACTGTTTTAAAGTGATTATACCTAGACCCTGCTGTGTTATCTAAATTTTCTATATACATCTGTAGTAACAGGGGCGAGTGTGGGAAGGATTCAAACCGAGATATATGCAGATAGTGGCCCTTGTAAGCCAAAGAGTGATCGTCAAGTGATGCTGCCTGCTCACTAGATTTGTTTCGCCACCCTCAGGCATCTGCGAACCCAAGACAAGATGAGGTTCGGGGTGTGTTAAATTCCTGAAACGAAGGGAAAGTAAAGTAGATTCTACCTGGATGAGAGACTCACTTCCCGTACTTATAACTCTGGAATCCAGCCTTTCCAGAATATTCAAAAGTGCCTCTTCAATTTCCTCCGGGCCCCAGCGCCTTCCCCGGCAGCCCCGACCCCATCCCACCCGGAGCCTCCCTCCCACCCGACACCACCCGTCACTCGGTCCCACCAGGTCAACTCGCAGGCTTCCAACTCCACGGTTTCTCTCCGTCCCAAATAAACCCGCAGTAGATTCTTTAACCAGCCAGCAACCAGACTGGAAGAAAAACCCGCGCTGACAGTCGCTCTTTCCCAGTGGCGGGAGAGTTCATTTGGAACCGGAAGCGGAAGTGATGCGCTGAGGTCCCACCCCTGGCGCCCCGCCCACCGCGGTGCGGCGCCGGAGCGGTGGCGAGTACGGCGGGTCTCGCGCATTTTGCGCGCCGGCCGACTTTTTTATGCTGGCTTTGCTTTTTGTTTTGTTGGCGGTGGTGAGTTCTTTTGAGACTGAGTATCGCACCGAAGCCTAGGCTAACTTGGAATCGGTGGCTATCCTCCTGCCTCAGCCTCCCACAAGTGCTGGACTCAGGCTGAGCCACAACACCCACCGTAAGATATCTTGAATCCATGTGATGGAGATTTTGTTGTTGTTTTTTTGGTTTGGTTTGGTTTGGTTTTTTTTTTCCCAGAACGTAAGCTGCCCTCTGTGCGCGGAGACGCGGTTGGGCTCGAGGCTGCAGTTGCAGAAGGCAAACATTCCCACGCTGCAGCCAGAGTCGGGGTAACTGAGGCTCCGGAAGCTTGGGGGCGCTTGACCAGGGGTAGCCTCCCCGCTCTCGTTCCAGGAGGTGGAGAGGAGCGAGCCGTGTCCGCTTTGCCCCTCGTTCTGGGAGCAACTCTGCCTTCATCTCCCAGAGGAGAGAAGAGCTGTAAGGATGACGTCAGTTTGCGCATCCCCGCGCTCGGCTCGCCAGGGAACGCGAGAGCGAGCATAGACAGACTCCTCGGGGTAGCGGAGGAACCTGCAGGACTTAGCAAAAACAAAAACAAAAAACGCTCCGGGACCACAGCAAGGCCAGCTGAGTGGGCGTTCTAAGAGCCCGACCGGCCACTGCCATGCGGTGGCATGTCCTCCTACAAAAGCCGCAGACAAGCCCTTGGAAGGGGCTGGGAGTGGTCAGCTTTAGAAATGCATTAGTATACTCTAGCATTTTGAAGCCTCAAAGTACCCACCTAAGGTAGACTAAATCGGTGGCTGTCCCTTGAACGGGAACCTGTTTATCTGTCAATTTTTATTCTCAAGCCACACAAAGCAGGTTCTAGTGTTAGCCCCAACTTACACATAAAAGAACGCTGACTTCCAAAGGTTGCCCGACAAGAAGTAGAGCTGAAGTGTCTTATCAGGGGACTCCGTTCTATCAACCGTCTCGCTTGCTGTCTTGCTTTCATTCATATGACAATAGGGTACACACTTCTCCTCTGTGGCCTATACACAATTATCACCAAATCCATAGAAACTCCTAAAACATATATACTGCTTTTGGGGGCGGGGGGGAGGACTGAAACACAGAAGGAGAGATACCTGAGTAGTCTGAGGACACCATGGAAATTTAAGTGAAATCACAAAGAATAAAAAGAAAAAAGCTAAATATCTGACTATATAAAAACAAAATTTCCCATCTAAAAAAGCCCCCAGAAATATTTTGCAATCAGGAAAGATTTACCATCTTCATGGTTAATACCATCAAGAGTTAAAGAGTATGAGTTTATTAGAGAAAATGTTAACAGAAAATGAACAATTAGCTTATAAAGTATGAAAGTGTTTACTACTGTCAGCAATGAAATTTTTCCTTGCACGAGTCGGCAAATATTTCACAATAAAAGAGCTTACAGTGCCACCTATGTCGTTCACTTGAAGTCCCACTCCCATTCCTTATGATCCCGATATGCTGCCATTATTTTCTCCATACTCTGATTATAAGACAGGATCTCACAGTGTAAACCAGGCTGATCTGAAGTGGGATGTGTAGATCCGGCTGACGTTGAGCTGATAAAGATCTGCCTGCTTCTGCTTCCCCAGTGCTAGAATTTAAGGCACATCCCACCATGCCAGATTTACTTTTAGATGTTTATAACCCTCTACTACAGAGTTTTCCAAACATGAGCTACTAGAAAATAGTCTTCTTTAAAAATGCACTGATAAGCCAATTTTGTGGTTTCAAGTGAGTCAAGGCTATCATTTGTGGCTTAAGAATTCCATGGCTATTTGACTTTAAGCTCTTTTTTGAACAGCCCCTTTCATTCATCTCCATGTATCCCTTTATACTGTTAGGGTCCAAGAATCTCTGAAGGGAGACCCCAGACTCAAACAGTATGCAAAGGTGTTTATTCTGCAGAAACTGCCAGAATCCAGGGTCAACCAGCTTGAGCTGCTGACAAGCCCCCTTTGATACGGGGCTAGAGAAGTTTTCCAGAAGGGTAAGGTGACCTCTAATAGGACTGGTAGGGACAAAGCAGTGACATTAGGACAATTCTGATTGGCTGCTGTGTTAGTTCTATTATATTTTTGTGAGACCTTGAAAGAGAAAGAGCAGCTCAGCTCAGGCCTTGTTATCTCCTCTGGCCAGGTGTCCCAGAAAGGGATTCAGCTGGAGACTTCTCCTCCCTAAGTCGGGGCTGTCACTCAGCAATGTCAGTGGCTTCCCCTGAGGAGCTTAGTTTGCCTGCCTCCCGGGGAATTGAAAACTCTTATCCCCAAGGTTTTTGGGCCTTTCAGTACAATCTCTTAAATGCCTACCTTCAAAATTAAAATATGAAGTAACTAATGTCATTTTATGACTAATTCATAAAGAACTAGAAAAGTATGTTTAACCATACCAAAATCTTAATATGCCATGGAATAGCTGCCTTTACAGCATTCCAAAACCTGTTTTATTTTCATTTGTGTATATTTATGGATAGGGGTGTTTTTATGTATTAATGTGTAGGGTCTGCATATGTGCACCTCTTACATGCAGTGACAAGCAGAGGCCAGAAGAGGGCATCAGATCCCCTGGGACTGGAGTTACAGTCGGCTGTAATTCACCAGGTAGAGGGGGATGATGAGAGCCTGAGTGCTCTGGAAGAGCAGCAAGTGCTCCAGGCTGCTGAGCCATCTACCCATCCCCCTGAAAGCCTATATTTGATCAAAATAGGCTGAGTCTATCAGCTATGCCAGCATCACAGGTCACGGCACACTATAAAAATTGTTTTCTGTATCCAGAGGCAATTGAAAAGCAAACATCCCTGATATGATGATGATATGGACATCTCAGAGATGCTTTCAGTGAATGAGCGCTCGAATATCCATCTCATCAACAATGATGGGTTAATATAACACTCAGCCCTGGCAAGCAAGACTCTGCACAAACTATGGACACGGACTTCATAAAGGGAAAAAAATATACACAAGCACAATTTTACTTTCGCTAAACCATAAGCAGTCAAAAACAGGGACGACTGGGCCATTTCTGTAAACACCACTCCTGGATTCCAAGAGCCTTTAATAATTATTTATGAAACAAGATTGATGAGTCCTGGAAAGACGCTGGGTCCAGCTTCCCATTAAACAGATGGTTTGAATCAAATGTGACTCTAACCTAAGAAACTTCGAGGACTCATCTGAAAACTGTATGCACATTCCTTTTGGAATGACTCAGCTCCCCGGTATATCCCAGAATAAAGCCCAGAGTACCTTTTGCAGCATAATTTCCATGAATCATTGCTGAGCAGTGAGCACAGAGCTGGTGCTGGACAATACCAGCTGCAGACAGTCTAACCCAGCTGGCATTCACCCTTAGAGGATGTCACCGCTCCAGAGCTCCTATTCTGTGGTGTGAGGGTTTAGTCACCATATTTGGTAAGTGAGAGTGCATCCCTGTTCTTTCCCAGTTTGGGATGGGTTATCCTAAAGGGAGGATTGCTAAGGATCTTTACCAAGTGAGCATGCTGTGACCGCAAGCCCTGTCATCCCTGGTCACATGGAAAGCACAGGAAAATAAGTCTTTCCAGCAGAGTGGCTGACCTCTAAAAACTTGGCCACCTTCTGCTCCCTCCACCCTCCTGACTTCATTTCCTATTTCCGAGAGTTTGGCTATGGAAGAAGTCTAGAAACAACCACCCCACTCTTTCTCCCTGGGCTTCCAGCAGTCTAGCAGTGAAGAAGGTCAAGAGAGCAGGAGATAGAACATACCATTAAGAGGTTCTACAGGGAGGAAGAAATGCCCTCCCAGAAATAAGCATGGTTTCTTTCATTGTGGAAACATTAGGGAGCCCTACTAAGTGCCAGGCAGTGTTTTCTGATGAAAGAGCCACACACCTCTACCCTCTTGAATGTTATAATTTAATGGGAAAGATAAATAAACTAACCTATGAATTAATATAAATCACGACCAAGCAACATCCAGAGGAGGACTATGCATAGTGTTTGGAGGAGCCTTAGAAATTCAAGAAGGGGGAGGGGAGGACCAGAGAGATGGCTCAGCAGTTAAGAGCACTGACTGCTCTTCCAGAGGTCCTGAGTTCAATTCCCCGCAGGCAACCACATAGTGGCTCACAACCATCTGTAATGGGATCCGATGGCCTCTTCTGGTGTGTCTGAAGACAGCTACTATGTACTCATATACATTAAATAAATAATAGATAAATAAAAGTACTGTTAAAAAAGAAATTCAAGGAAGAGGGACTGGCCCAGTGTAGGGGAATTGAGGGTGGGGAGGTGGGAGTGGGAGGGTAGGTGGGTGGAGGAACACCCTCATAGAAGCAGGGGGAGGAGGAGGGGATAGGGGGTTTCCAGGATGGGGGGAAACTGGGTAAAGGGATAACACTTGAAATGTAAATGCATTTAATAAATAAATAAATAAATAAATAAATAAATAAATAAATAAAAGAGGGGCTGGAAAAGGGTGGACCAGCATGTGACTATGAAGCAATGACAATAAGAAAATTAAAGATTTTGTCTGTGTACCTTTGAAGCATATACCAATGGGATACAACACTGTGATATTGGAACAGGAATATGCAAATTAATTGAGCAGAATAGAGAATCCAGACGTGGTCTCACACCTGTGAAGAAGTCTGCATGTGACAGATCTACAGTTCAAGTCAATGCAGCAAAGATGGACAATTCTAAATGACTCAGGGACAAATGGCTCTCTGTGGGAGAGCAATTTTATTCTCTATCTCTCACTACCCACAGATATCAACTCTAGCTAGTTGAAGGCCTACTCAAGAGAGGCAAACTAATAAGACTTTCAGGACAAATATATATGTGGTCTTGATACTGTCTGTGCTCCAAAAAGGTACTTAAACCATCCATGACATTAAAGGCACAGTTGGCAGGCACCTGTACTCTCTGCTATTTGGGAGGCTAAAGTAATGAGATGATTTACACCCAAGATCTGAAGACCACTTGGAACAGCACAGCAAGACCATATTTCAAAAGGAGGGGGGTGTTGGTTTGTATATGCTTAGTCCAGGGAGTGGCACTATTAGAAGGTATGACCCTGTTGGAGTAGTTGTGGCCTTTTGGAGTGGGTGTGTCATTGTGAGAGAGGGTTTAAGACCCTTATCCTAGCTGTCTGGACGTCAGTCTTCCACTATCAGCCTTCAGATGAAGATGTAGAACTCTCAGTTCTTCCCACATCATGCCTGCCTAGATGCTGCCACACCCCCACCTTGATAATGGACTGAACTTCTAAACCAGACACAATTAAATGTCCTTATAAGAGTTGCCTTGGTCATGGTGCCTGTTCACAGCAGTAAATCTCTAAGGGAGGGGAGTGGGAAACACTAATAAAAGCAGTGGAGGGTGGAAAGGGGCCTCAGCCATGAAGAATGTGTATTTCTCTTGCAGAAGGGCCCAGTTCAGTTGCCAGCAACCATGTCAGACAGCCTGCAACAGCCTGCGACTCTAACTCTAGGAGACCCAACCCCCTTTTCTGGGCTCATGTACATATGGCTATACATAGACGCACACACACACACACACATACACACACAGGGAGAGACAGAGACAGAGAGACAGACAGAGACAGAGAGAAACAGAGAGATACATAGACACACATACAGAAAGAGAGAGAGAAATAAAGAATTATAAAATAAATTACAAAGAAGAAAAGTATTAAACAATTCAGAGCTGGAGAGCAATAATGGTTGTGCAATAATTTGAATGTCCATACTGTCACTGAATTGTATGCTTAAAATGGCCAGTTCTATATATGTTGTATGTATTTTAACCACTTCAAAAGCACAAGCTAAAAAGTAAGAGGTCATAAGAGTGGATGATGAGGGTAAATATAAAAAGAATGGATTGATTTGGGGGTACATTAGAATAGAGAACTTAAGTCTAAAATAAAGTACACATGTATTCTAATATCCACAGAATTGGAATAGTTGTGACCAATAGCCAAATATAACTAGTAAAAAAAAAAAGGCAGGGACTTGGGATGTACCACAGTTACTACTACTACTACTAGAATGCTTACCTAGTGTGCAGGAAACCCTGGGTTCAATCCCAGCAACACATACTGTAACTCCAACTATGAGGAAATAGAGGCAGGAGAATCATCCCCAGGGGCAGAGGGAGTTGAAGGCTACCCAGTATACAATGAGACCCCATCTCCAAAAACATAAGTAAATAAATAAATACTCAGTAAAGAATGAGGGGATGGGGCTGGCAAGATGGCTCAGCAGGTAAGAGCACTGACTGCTCTTCCAAAGGTCCTGAGTTCAAATCCCAGCAACCACATGGTGGCTCACAACCACTCATAATGAGATCTGACACTCTCTTCTGGTGCATCGGAAGTCATCTACAATGTACTTATGTATAATAATAAATAAATCTTTGGGCTGGAACAAACAGGGATTGAATGAGCAGAGTTGATTGGAGTGAGCAGAGATCCTAAAAATTCAATTCCTAACAACCACATGAAGGCTCACAACCATCTGTATAGCTACAGTGTACTTACATACATAAAATAAATAAATCTTTAAAAAAAAGGAATGTGGGGGCATCTGAGGGGACATCATCTGAGGGGGACGTGTGAGGGACAGGGGCAACAGTGCTGATCGCATGGATGAGAACATGTGAAATCACAGGAACCACCAAGGAGACGGACATGCACAGGAACACCTGAGTCCAGGTCTGAGAAGACCGAATCTCAAGAAGATGTCACGTGCTTCAGAAACAGGTGCCAAGCTAGTGTCACTTGGCAGGCCTCCACATGTTTGCCCCAGCTCAAGAGTTCAAATCTAAGCATTGTAGAGTATCAAAAGAAATTTCGTGCCTATGCGTCAAAACACTTTCACAAAAATATTCACAGGCACATCAAAACACTAAAATACCAGATCCTATTCACTGCTAGGGAAATAAGTTGTAGCCCTTTAACCCAATGAAATATATATATATATATATATATATATATATATATATATATATATATAACCTCAGTGTAAAAATTGAACTACAGTTGGAGTAAGCAGAGTCATGAATGACCTGGAGGACATAAGGAAGCAGGTCAATCGAGCATTTATTTATATGCTAGGTGTATTTAATTTCCCATCCCTTACCTAAAAAGTCGCTCTATCCCTCTACCCTGCTCTCTGCCACTGGTTTATTTGGATTTATAAGTGTTTTTCAGTGCCATGTGCTTGTGCTTATGCTCAGGTTTAGTCCCAGAAGAAGGGGGAGGGGGGCAGTGTGCTTACTTCCTAAGCTGCCTCCCTGCAGGGCTGTGATCTTCAACAAGTCACTACACATCTCAAGGTAGCTGATGATAAATGGCTCGCTGGCTTTGGGTCTGGTAACAATTCCTGTCCCTCCACAGGACTAGCAACATAAGAAACTGATTTAGAGCACATGAGTATCTCATAGAGTTTCTCAAACACACAAAAAAATTAGTGTGTTTTGAGTGCACCATCTGCCTTCTCTTGGACTCTGATACAATTCAGGATTTATATTAAAAAAAAATTAAATATTTAATCGATATAGTATTGAAGAATACATACTGAGGGACAGACAGCGGTTCAATTCAAGATACTTGCAGCCTTCAGACAGAGATGCATTGGTGGGAGCTTTGTGCCAGCTTTCTTTTCCCATAGAGACCTTGTAATATTATAAAAGAAAATGAGATTTTGGAAAATGGATTCTGGACATCTTAGTGAAATTTCGAGAGAAGTAACTTCTGTTCTCCTTCATGTCACAATCTCTCCTCCTCCCCTTCCTCCCCACCTCTTCCTCCTCTTCCCCCCCCCCTCCTCCTCTGTCTGTCTTGTCTCTGAACCCTATTGGGAGGCATGGCATGAAGATTATTTTCATTAAGCCACCACCTTTGCCTGACTTCTTACCTTCACTTGCTAGTAGCCATACACACACACACACACACACACACACACACACACACACACACACATCGCACCTTGCAATAACCTGATAGGGACCCCCTGAGCATCCCAGACACACTTTGTCCTGCCTGGACCTTCTCAGCACCCTGATTACATCTAGAAAGTAGCAATGGGAGGGAGGTTTGTGTGTTAATTTGGGCATTTCCCTCAGATTTGAAAAGTGTGCTGCTGACCACAGAATCCCGAGCTAGGCCCGTGTGTTTAGTGAGGTGAGGTGAACCTCACCCTGAACACAGCAGCAGCAAAGCTGTTCTCTCAGAAGATTGTTTCTAGATATGAGACTGAAAGGAATATAGGATTTTTTTTTAAGTCTACCTTTGCTTTAGCAATGTGACGCTAACTCTAAACATTAGTATTTATGAGCCACATCTTACACAGATAATTGTGTAGGCACCATAAGGCCAAAGGCTTCATTTCTCTGGTCAAATTAACTTTCTGGAAGACTTCTGACAGGGTCCCAAGATCATGAAAAGTGCCTGGTTTGAATAATCTCCAATTCAAGCCTAAGCATTTAGTAGAACTCTATTCTGTATTTAAATTTAAGCTGGGCTGAACTCCACAGTATGGGGAACATCATCCCTAAATCATCTTCAATAGTGAAGTTCAAAGGAGTTGGCTTGAAAAAAAAAAAAGACTGCCTTAAAAAATCCAAGAATGCCCTCAAATCCAGTTGTACCATACACATGGATGGCATTTTCACTGCACTGTCCAAATGACCTCCTTGGTGAGATTGCCTAAAGTGAGCAGGTCATTTCACATCACTCCAGCCAGATTCCGGCAGCCTTTAACTACCATGTGAAGTCATACTACTCTGAAATATATATATATATATATATATATATATATATATATATATATATATATATAT
>JADRCD010189666.1:14975-27992 GCA_019843815.1 Montemys delectorum
GAAGGAAGGAAGGAAGGAAGGAAGGAAGGAAGGAAGGAAGGAAGGAAAGAAGGAAACAAGTAAAAGGTAGAACTTTTTATGTAATAAATGACTGCAAACATGTAAAAAAGATATCCACACAGTCTACCCAGTCTACCCAGTGGCCTTCATGCGATAAAAGTGAGTTCCCATTTTTTCTTTGCACTGCCAAGTTCCTGAGAAGAAAGTAAAGACTAAACATGGAAACAAGGAGCTGCAGAGACGGCTTGGGGGTTAGGAGCACTGACTGCTCTTTCAGAGGACCCTGGCTGGGTTCCCACCACCCACATGGCAGCTCACAACCGTCTGTAACTCCAGTTCCAGGGCTTCCGATGCCTACCTCTGACTCCTTCGAGCACCAGAAATGCATGTATTACAGAGACTCCAAACACAGAAGATGATGATGATGGTGATTAGTGATGGTGATGGTGATGGTGATGGTAATGGTGATGGTGATGGTGATGGTGATGGTGATGGTGATTAGTGATGGTGATGGTGATGGTGATGGTGATGGTGATGGTGGTGACGATGGTGGTAATGATTTTTTTTAGACGGAAATAAACATCATATTAAATGCTGACTACCTTAGCATCCCTCGGCACCTCTGTGGAAGGAGGAACACTCACAGCTGTTCATGTTTCACGACACAGGACATGTCAACATATAACGCACAACAAGGGGCTTCTGGTATGTGTCCTCATCCCCTTCCTTCTTCCGTTCTAGTGATACGGAAGCACTTAGAGGCCTGCAAGCCACCTGACACGTGGAGGTTGTCTTCATCCTGGTCCTCCGTCCCTCCCCATCCTCATGCCTTCTTCTCAGGACTCAGTCCAGAAAGCCTCCACTCAACCACCACAAACACAGCAGCAGCGCACTCTGCTGTCAGCATGCACCACACCTTGATGGGTCTGTACCCTTGTCAGTGAAGGCCTTGAGGACGGGGGCTCTAGATTATTTCCTCTGAAACATAGCAAGGCCTTAGCCTTTAAAAACAAGACTAGTTTCATTCTTCCATTTCTTACACACACACACACACACACACACACACACACACACACACACAACCTGGTATTCTATACACAGAGAAAATTTACCCCAGTCTAATCGCGTACTTCTCCAAAGTGTGGGTGGCTGGATCCGTCTGGGATAGGGACATGCTGAAGCCATGGATTACTGGAAATTTCCAAATGCCACGGTGGTTCCCGACCTACTAAAACCGCCTCTGCTTAAAATGCTGGAAGAGGCATCTCTGGTAACTCCTTAGCTAGATTCCCCTCAGCTGGAAAGCAACCATCCCATCTGCAAACTGAGAAGCATGTGAGACAGCGCGTGCTCTCCCTTCTCTACCAGGAACTGCAGGTTGCCACAAGTTAGAAGGGAGAAAAGTCGGTGAAGTATCCTGTAAGGTTTCCCTACTGACGTGTGGATTCCACCACAGAAAACCTTCACAAGTTCAAGTCCTCCCAGCAACAGGATTTGGAAGCAGGACTGAAAGATTCTTCAGTGAGTTGGGCTTCAGGTTTCACAGGCTGGAATTTTGCTCCTTCAATAGTAGAAAACACTGTGAGCAGAATGGACCGACTTTCCTAGATGCTTCGGATTGTCCCCAGGTGCCTGTTACGGTACCAAAAATAATAAGTACAAAAAAAAAAAGAATTTGCAGAACTATTTTTGTTAATTAAGTGTATTGTGTCAGTATAGTTATCACAGGGAGGCATGTTCTTCAGAGTTCTGGACCTAAGCTGAAAGGCAAGAGTTTTTCAGCTTGTATCTTTGTTAGGTTCTCTATCACTTTAGGTATTTCGAGACAGGATTTCTCTGTGTAGCCCTGCTGTCCTGGAACACACTCTGTAGACCAGGCTGGCCTCGAACTCAGAAATCCACCTGCCTCTGCCTCCCAAGTGCTGGGATTAAAGGCGTGCACCACCACTGTCCAGCCAGCTCTGATGTCTTAAGTTACTCTCTTATGCCGAAGTTATGGCCCAGCTCTTCCTCCTAAGCCCATCCCAGAAATAAGACTCAGACTCGAAATATATTTACAAATACCTTGGCCATATAGCTAGGCTCTTCTCTGACTAGATCCAAACTTAAAATAACCCATTAATTTTAACTTACATTCTACCATGCGACTTACCTGTGCTTACCTGTGCTCAGGTATGATGTGTCTGCCTCCTTACATCTTCCCAGGTAAATCTCCCAGCCTGGCTCTATCCCAGAAACCTTTCTGCCTCCTGGATGTCTAACCTCCTATTTCCTGCCTAAGCCATAGGTCACAGGCTTTTTAATTGACAAGCGATACATCTATACAACACTCAAGATTCTCTCTCTCTCTCTCTCTCTCTCTCTCTCTCTCTCTCTCTCTCTCTCTCTCTCTCTCTCCCTCTCTCCTTCCTTCCCTCCCTCTCTCTCTCCATATCCATCACTTCTCTTTTGCCTACTGTATTCTTCAGCTCTTATAAGATGTGGAGGGAAAAGGAACATTAAGAGCTAAGCAAGCATTCTGGATTGTGTATAATATCGTGTCTCATCGAATGGGTCACGGGTTTTCGTTAACAGGACATTTTGGAACGTGGCTCTTATCAAAGCATTAAACTAAAAGATTGAATTATAAATTATTTTCTTCATAAATAGGCTGCTACTCAAAGCAATAAATGACGAGGCAGTGAGATGTGTCTCTAACAACAACAAAAGTACGCTATGAAGCCACACAAGAATGTGGAAAGATATTGGGAGATCACTCTACCCAGTGCTCCTGAGCGCACGGCCAACATCAAGCATATGCTCCTCAGGCAGAATCCTTAATGCAAGTTAGTGAACTGATGGCTCTGAGCCATCATGAACCTCCAATATCATCAGTTCTATTCCCAAGTACAAGTAGGCTCCCCACAGTCCCCACCACTCCACCCCTGTGTTTCAAGGGAACCCCATGCATACCTCCAACATCTCTGACCCGTTTAGATCTAAGATTGGGAACTCCTTGATGACAGGAACTCCTGAACCTCCATCATTCAGCATTGCACAACACATGCAAAAGATTCAGTACATATTTTTTTCAGCAAATAAATGTCTCTCCTTGCCGAAAAGTTTGCACACATATAGGTTAGACTTTCCTGTCCTGTCTAAGCTTCACAAAGGTGGACCAATGGCTGACTTGTTAACAGCTGTGTCCTAGAACAGTGGAGAACGCTGTGGTTAATAAACACATGCTGACTGAATGTGCCCCATAAGATTTTGAAAGAATGCCTCCCCACCTCAAAGTTTCACTGCTATGAAGAGACACCATGACCAAGGTAACTCTTTTTTTTTTTATTTATTTTATGTGTATGAGTACACTGTAGCTGTACAGATGGCCATGAGCCATCATAAGTGTGGCTGCTATTGAAGTCAGGACCTCTGCCAGCACTCGCTCACTCTGGCCCCACTCACTCAGGCGTAATTTACTGCATCTATCTTCAGACGAACCAGAAGAGGGCGTCCGATCTCATTGCAGGTGGTTGTGAGCCACCCTGTGGTTGGTGGGATCCGAACTCAGGACCTTTGGAAGAGCAGCCAGTGCTCTTACCCGCTGAGCCATCTTGCCAGCCCAAGGTAACTCTTATTAAGGATGAGATTTAATTGGGGCTGGCTTATAGGTTCAGAGGTTCAGTCCTTTATCATCAAGGTGGGAGCATGGCAGCATCCAGGCATGGTGCAGTAGGAACTGAGAGTTTTGCATCTTCATCTGAAGGTAGCAAGCAAGGAGACTGGCTTCCAGAGACAGCCAAGAGGAGGGTCTCAGCCCACATTGAGCAGATCCTGAAGATAGGAAACCTGAAAGCCCGCCCCCAAAGTGACACACTTCTCCAACAAGGCCACACCTCCTGATAGTGTCACTCCCTATGGACCAAGCATTCAAACACGTAAGTCTATGGGGCCATTCCTATTCAAACCACTGCACCATCTTTCCTAGTTCATTTAATTTTCCCAGCAGTCTAAATTCAGATTTCCCCTTCCAGCATTCCTCTTTGACTATCGCATCTCACTAATGGTGACTGACATTCTGACATAATATACAATTAACTTTATAAGGGAAATTTTTATTTGGATCAGGATTTGGACTGGTGATGAAAGACAAGGAGATGTGGCTAGCTCATGGGAGCCAGGACATGAAAGAGAGGAGGGAGCAGGACTCTGATATCCCTTCAAGGATGTTCCCCTTACCTAATTTCCTTCCACTAAGCCTAGACTCTTCCAACAATGCCACAGTTTGAGGGTCAAGTCTCTAATGTATTAGATCATCAGGGAACAACATCCAGGTTTGTAGCATGGCTTCCTGACTGACTGTGTGCCTCCTGGAACTCAAGTGCCTTCCGTTCTTAGTTTTCCTCTGGTGGCCTTCAAAGGTCTAACCTTCTCTCCTCATTCTCTCCCTTATTCTCTTTCTCATCTCCTCCCTGTACCTCCCCAATCTCCTATTGCTTATTTGAGATATGTAAAAAGAAGCATAACTTACCCAGCCATGGTGACTTACACCCATAATCTCAGCATTTAGGAGGTTGGGGCAAGAGGATTAGCGTGAGTTTAAGGCTACCCTTGGGCTATGCAGAGAATTCCAGGCTAGTTTATATGCTATCTGAATACAAAGCTTTGGGGAAAATATATAAAGTATATCTTCATGATCATTTCTCTAGCAACCATTCAGCTTACAAATTCAGACAATTCCATTATGATTATAACTATAATGGAATCCTTTCTTTTATATAATGATTTACAGGTTTTGTTTTCTCGATTTTTTTTTGAGACAGAGTTTTTCCATGTAGTCTTGATTGGCCTCAAACTCATAGAAATCCTCCTGCCTCTGCTTCCTGAGTGCTGAGCTGACAGCTGCATGCAACAGGTCCAACTGTTTTACAGTTTTTAACTTTCCTCCCTTGCCGCTGTTGTACAATATTCCACCATGTGACTGTTGATTAATTCATTTTGAGAGTTGATGTGTAGATGGGTTTATAATTTTGGCTTTGCAGTAATCCCTGTGGACAGAGGGAGGGATGGTGGTCTGTGGGACCTTAAGAAGGTACTGTATTATCATTCTTTCACATCAGGAATGTAGCCAGAATGCCCACTAGGTGGCACTAAATTGCCGTGTACACCTCTGTGCTCTGTAGAATAAAAAAATTACAAAATGTTAGAACAAACAACCACATCACCACCAACTGGACAGAAAATAGTATTTAATTCAGCCTTTGAGACATGAATATATCATCTCTTGAAAGAACTAGCACAGCTTTTAAATTTTTGTGCCGTCAAAATATCTTTTCCATCACACCATTAATCCCAAACAACACCATCTAATTGAGAGGCAGACAAAGTGATGAATAAGAGAAAGATCTGACAGAATTAGTCAGAGATAGACCACTCCCAACTCTCATAGGAACAGACAAGAAAGAGAGGCTACTTAAGAGTGTTAGGGTCCAAGAATGGCTGAAGGAAGACCCCAGACTCAAATAGTATGCAAAGACAAAGAGCATTTGTTCTGCAGAAATTACCAGCATGGGGTTGGGCAGGTCCAACATTCATTGAAATGGTGACTACCAGAGGAGCTTGCAGGCCCCTTTTATGCAGGGCTGGGGGAATTTTCCAGAAGGACTAGGTAACTTCTAGTATGATTGGTAGGGGCAAAGCAGTGACATTAGTATAGTTTTGATTGGCTACTGTGTTAGTTTCATTGTAATTGCTGAGACATTGAAGAATTTCAGAGACCAGCTCAGCTCTGGCCTCATTAGCTCCCCCTGTCAGGTGCCCTGGGCATTATTTCAGCTCTGGAGCTATCCTCCCTACTTCAAGGTTGTCATTGATTATAGACCCATTGTCAGTAGCTTTCTCTGAGGAGCCCAGTTTGCTTCCTGGGAAACTAAAAAGAATTTCCATCTTTATGGTTTTTATTTCTCAGTGGACCTCTTAAGAGCACTGAGGAAGAGAGAAAGGCAGATTGGATCCATTCAGTTGGGAGCAGTTCAGTCCATGTAGTTCAGAGGCAGTCTTTCCAAGCAGAGCAATTGAGTCAGAAGCTGGGGGACGCCAACTTGAATCAGTCAGCTTGGAGAGGCATTTGGGCCAGAACAACTGAGTTGAATCAGCCAGCCAGGGTTAAGAAAGAGCTGGAAAGAATGAGCTTATTCAGCAGCAAGTCCCAGAGGCTGAAATATTCTAGGCCTTGGCTAGCAGACAGAGGCTGGAAGCTGAAGCCTTCAAGCAAGCCTAGGCTTGCAGAAGATTAGACTGTATGGAGGCTAGAAGCTTCCAGGTTTAGGCCTAGGGATAGTTAGTACAGAGAAGGGAATGCTCAGGGCTCGTGGATTCATAAAGCTTGGGAACGACTCTCATTTCATCCCTTCCTCTGAGGAAATAAAAGCGACATTTTCATTTACAAGAAAATCTCTAGAAAAAGGTGATCATTGTCCTAGTTTGCTGTCTGCTGCCGTGATAAACACCACAACCAACAGTAACGTGGGGAGAAGAGGGTTTAGGGATTTTATGCTTCAAGTCACAGCTGACCTTTGAAAGAAGCCAGGCAGCAATTCCTCCAGGCAGGAACAATGGAGGAATGCTGCTTACTGGCTAGCTCCGACCGCTAACTGTGTCAAGCTGACAGATGAGGCTTAGTAGGAGGATAATGTAAATGAATAGTCTTTTAATTCTCCAGTAACTAATATATTGGAATTCATTTCAAAACTCAGGAGAAAAAGGTACTGTGAGACTGGAGCTCAGACATTAAGTGTATGGGCTGCTCTTTCAATTCCCAGCACCAGTAATTCACACTGTCTGTGTATACAGTTCTAAGGGCTCCAACTCCCCGGCCTTCCTAGATACTAGCACAAACATGTTGCAATACAAAATGCAGGCACAATACCCATGCACATAAGATCATTTAAAATTAAAAAGTACTAACTGCAATCTAATTCCTACCAAGGATGTTGGTTGTGGTTGGAAGGAAGCTCTTCCCACCCCTACTCCCACCTTTTTAACAAAAAAATTTTCTTGTTGTTTTTGGTTTTTGAGACAGCATTTCTCTATGTGACCCTGGTTGTCCTGGAAATCAGTCTGTAGACCAGGCTAGGCTGTGCGCAGAGATCTGCCTGCCTCTGCCTCCTGAGTGCGGGGACTAAAGAAGTGCGCCACTACCGTGAGCGGTGGCAAAGATATTTTGATGGCACAAAATTTTAAAAAGCCGTGCTAGTTCTTTCAACATGTGGCATATTCATGTCTCAGAGGCTGAATTAAACGCTATTTTCTGTCCAGTTGGTGGTGGTGTGGTTGTTTGTTCTAACATTTTGTAATCTTTTATTCTACAGAGCGCAGAACTGCCCAGAGCAGTTTGAGCACCGCCTAGTGGGCATTCCGGCTACATTCCCGATGTGAAAGAGTGACAATACATTCTTGAGGTCCCACAGACTGCCATCCCTTGCTCTCTATGGTGAATGAAGTAACAGCTTACATAATCCACAGTACCTCCTTCTATCCACCCAAACGGAGTGAGGTGGTTACAGAAGAACCCTGTAAAACCAGGTAGATCTACTTCATTTTCAGAGCCCCCAGTAATGCTGAGCAGAAGGCCACCTGCGTGCTTAGCTCCTGCAGGCCAGCGACCTCTCCTCCAATCAGCAGGACAAAGGCTCCACTCCTCACAACTCTCGGAAGTTCAGTCCCATCTGAACTTCTCCATCTCCAGTGTCTGGAATTAGACTTCAGTTTTGCTTCAGTCTCTAGCCTTCATTTGTTTACGATGCCTTTCCCCTTTTCTTGGTTATTTTTAATCGTCTCTGTTTTCCTATGATGTTATTCACTTAAACAGCATATTCAAGTCTAATTAAAGGGAGATGCCAGTGGCAACTGCTTTAAACAATTATCAAGACTATTTTTTACTAGAATCAAGCCAAGGGTGATGCCCAAGCATTTAATGCCTACCAAAATCTGTGAGAAATCAACGCCTGCCCTCGGATTTCGTAAACCAAGAGAGAAGTCTTTTGAGAGCTTAGCATGCGGCACTTAGTACACAGCACTGATCAGTAAAGGCGAACTGGGGAGGTGTGTGTTTTCTGCCGCAGGACAGTAATCCCTCCTCCACGTCCAGAGTTAACTAGTTTCACTGAACATTTTATAAGAGAAGGAAAGAGTATTGCCTAAGACAGAGTGAAATGGGCTCCACAAACCACCTTCCCAGTTGTGGTTCTCAGTTTGCGACCTCGGGTGACTAATAAAAACTCCGAAATTTGCATTTTATCATGGATGAAATTGCGTAATGAAGGCGGCAGAGAGGAAAGCCGAGCTCCACTTTAGGAAGGCAGTGGAGAGGAAGGCCGAGCTCCACAGTCCCGTACCTGCTGTAAGGAAGGAGAGAGTGAACAGTCCTCCACAAAGGAGCCGCTCTGAGAAACTCTGACTGGAAACTTCTGTTTTCCTCCCTGGGGTTCCCACCCTCTGTTGCGCCCTTTCCTTGAATTCTTTTTCTCCATACAGTCTTTGATGCATTCAAAGCCAGGAGCCTCCAGCCCCGGTGCTCCCCACTCTGCTCCAACCACCCACATCCACGCATATGAACTGTGATTTATGGCAAATTTCATGGAGTGATATTCACAGAAAGTGGCCTTAATACAGAATGAGGCTGGATGAATAGTTGCTCAAAGCTCATCGGTTTTACATAGTGTCTCAAAGGGATGCTAAAAGCTCTTAGAGGTCAAGAGGGAGGCTGAGATGGATTCTCATTTTGGGTAAAAATCCTGGGGTGGCATATGTATGTAATCCCTGCGCTGAAGAGGCAAAGACAGAAGGATTTCTGGGGCTTGCTGGCCAATCAAGTTACCCAAGTGAGGGAGATTCGGTGAGAGATACTGTACCAAAAGATGATGTGGAGCCAGGCATGGCCAAGTGTGCCTTTGATTCCCAGCACTCCAAAAGCAAATGTGGTCGGGGCTCTATGTGCTCAAAGCCAACCTGGTCTACACAGGGAGTTTTAGGCCAGCCAAAACTACATAGTGAGACCCTGTCTCGATGATGATGATGATGATGATGATGATGATGATGATGATGAAGATGATGACAACAATGATGATGACAATGGTGATGATGGTGATAGTGAAGAAGAAGGAGGGGAAGGAGAAGAAGAACAAGAAGAACAAGAACAAGAGATTGAAGGATAAGGAGGAGAAAGTAGATGTGGAAGGGGATTGGGAAGACAGTGAACAACCTCGGACTTCAATGTGCACATGTGCACACACACATATGCACTCCCAAGCACACACATGTGCATGTACCTAAGACAAATGCTTCAACAGCCACAAATTACTCCCCCTGCTCCCTGGGAACCCATGAAGAACACATATGGGTTTTGTTGGCCACAGCTGGATCCAATCTATGCAATATGTGCTTAGCTGAACTTGGTCTCGACTGGATCAGTCACTTGGGTCAGTCCCATAAAGCAGCTGTGGCTGCAAGAGTCCTCTGGCTGACTACTTGACGAGGCAAAGCGAAAGATTTTGCTACTTTCAGAGTTACTGTCATTAGCCCTTTCGCAAAAGGAGCGATGTTCCCTCTTGCTTCTGTAGGCTTTCTGGGTTTGATTCCTAGAAGCAGAAGCAGCTTGATACTGTTTCAAACCAGAACAGAGACACAACCTCGACCTTGAAACTGTCATTGTCCTCGCCAAAGCCCCAGTTTCTTGATTTGTTTAAACGGAGTCATTCTACAGGTATTTAAAGTCGTGAGAAACTGTGTATTCTACTTGAAAGCATGAAAACTCTGGGTTTTCCTCTTGTTTCTAGATGTCCCTTCTGTTCAAGTTACTTCCAAGAATAATCTTGAACCTAAACATTACGTTTTATTAACTTTGTGCTTTATCTCCTTTTCTTATCATTTAAAACTTAAATTATCTGACTCATTCTATTTTTCCTAAGAGAGGACAAGAAGCCTGCTTCTCATTGATGGTGAGTCGAGAGTACGCTGACAGAACATTGGCGAAGCCGGACCATATCCTGGCAGGGGAATGTCAACTGGGGGAAATGTCCACCGATGTGGAAAATGACTCAGTGTCTAGGAACTAACTGGGTTTAACTCACAAACGTTGTTCCAAATGAGCAAACTGAAAATTCTTCAAGAGAAGCTACACAATAAAAATACCCCGAGTTGTCAAGCAAGAAGTGGCGTATTATAAGTTTCATTGACTTGCAGTGATATCTGTTTCTGGAACATCTGTGGAGCAAATTAGTCATTTTTCAAACTAAGCCTTAACAATCCCTAAGTCCAGCCTGCATTGCTCCGAGAGCTGGCAAACTCCCCGTGCCCATGTGTGCTCTACTAAGGCCACTGATCAGGGTTAGCCACCAACGCAAGCTGCTGGTTGATTAAACCAGAGTAGGAGCAAACACAAAAAACATTCACAGGAGCAAAATTATAGGCACATTCCTGTTGTGGGTTGCCCTGGTGCTGTTTGTATTCTGCTGTTAATTCTGCTTCCGCAAGAGGGGCTGCCCCAAGGAGGAGTGCATCAAGTACTCAGGTGATTTCAGTGAACCTCTCCCCACTCTAACTGGTCAAATAAAGGCTAGAGCCTGTGATTGGGCAGTGGGAGGGAAAGGTGGGGGCTGGAGGTTTTAAAGAGTGGGGGAAGGGTAGGGGACGACTGGAGGAGAAGAAGGAAGAAGAGGTGAAAGGAAGATGGAGCAGAACCACATGGCCTGGAGAAGCCACAAGTAGCAAGGGATCTCATAACTGGGAAATAGAGTAGTGTAGTGGTAAATCTGCCCAACCTAGCAGCTTATAAATATAATAATTGAGTTGTGTGTTTTTGCACGGGCTTATTGGGGTTGGAAGTTTACTGCAACACATTCCAAACTGGCAGCAGATGCACAGGAGAGAGGTTATATCAAAGTAATTTGAAGCCAGGTATGGTGATATATGCATTTATTCCCAGCACTTAGAAGGACAATACAGTAGGGTTGAGAGTTCAAGGCTAAGAGGCTACATACCAAGCATCTGTCCCAAAAGGAAATATATATATATATATATATATATATATATATATATTCAACCTAATAAAATCCTTGTTAGCCTAAGGTCAAATTCCCACCTTCCAAAAAACATGCATGCACAAATATACACACACAAACAATATTGCAGCTTTCACAAGTTTAAACTATACCTCACCATGCTGCCATCAAAGGGATTACTTGTTTACCAAAGAGGAGCCCATAAGGAAAAGAAAAAAGAAAAAAATATTCATGTGATAAGTCGGACTGTGAAGATAAAATGTGTATCACCTCCCTACTGACAAGCATTACCAGATAGAAAAGTAGCACACAATTTAAATCTTCAGCTTAGGCATCATCATAAATCCGAATTAATGGCAGCTCCAGGTAACCCAACAACCACCACTGTAGGCAACACTAAAACACTTCCATAGCAACTGTCACCAAGGGCATCATCGGGATGCTGAAAATGTAGAAGAGGAAAAGGAGCCATAAACTGGAGACAAACAAGATTGCCTCTCTGGTAGAGTGAAGCCCACTGTTCAATTTCAATAAATATTGAACCGCTTGAAGTGACTGTAAATGGCTATTTCAGTTGTCAAACCCTTCTTTCTGATATATACTCTTTTAAGGAGGAAAAAAAAAATCACCTGAAGAACATAAAATGCAAGTAACTCCCTTATGTACCTAACAGGAAGAAAACAGCGTGTTTTAATCTAGTAGATTGCCCGTGAGTCAGAAAAGGGAGGCATGAGCCCCAACCCAGCTGCTTACTAAGTATTAGGAGAGGCACAAAAGCGAGACAGAAATAGCTTCTTCCCTTGGAATATACAGGGGGGGATAAATAAGCGAGGTGTGACAAAGTCAAAGAAGAAGTAAGATTGTAGCAGTTACGTTTTAGAATATTTCTGGACGGTACCGTAGATGGAATGGTACCCTCCAAGAGCATCTGTTGAAATCTTAAGTATCACAAAACGTGATTTTAGAAATAGTGTATCCCCCCACCCCAACCTCCAAAAGACACGGGTTGTTAAATAAAAATCTCAGTGTCGGGTGTGTGTGTAATACTTCCCCATGAGTACCAGTCAGGGAGGCCCCGGAGACTCCTTGAAACAGCATAGGCTCTCGGTTACTGGCAATGAGACCATGAGACCTGTTGCTAGAGAAGATAAAACTGGAAGTGACATAAACATTTTCTCTCTGATGGCTAGCATTCACAGTGCTGGAAGGTGCTAGGCTCCAAGGAAGAAACAAGATCAGTGGTCTTACTCAGTCCTTGACTCTGAATGCTATGACACCAAACCAACATGCCTGGCAAGACGCATTCACCATTGCAATGGTGGCATGAAGGTTATACCGGTTAACCAACTGCTTTCTGGTTGGATTTGGGGGTTGTATTAGTCAGGGTTCTCTAGAGTCACAGAACCTATGGTAGTCTCTATACAGTAAGGGAATTTGTTGATGACTTACAGTCTATAGTCCAACTCCCAACAAAGGTCACCAGCAACTGTGAATGGAAGTCCAAGGATCTAGCAGTTGCTCAGTCCCTCAAGGCAAGCAGGCAAAGAAGAGAGAGCCTTCCTTCTTCCAATGGTCCTGTCTCCAGCAAAAGGTATGTGCCACCACACCTTTAATCCCAGATGACCTTGAACTCAGAGATCTTCCTGTCTTAATCTTCTGGGATTCATAGCCACTATGTCTCAAGATCTCCATGCCAAGATCCAGGTCAGAAACTTGTATTTCTCAGCCTCCAGATTAGGGCCACAGGTGAGCCCTCCAATTCTGGATTGTAGTTAATTCCAGATATAGTCAAGTTGACAACCAGGAATAGCCACTACGGGGTGCTCTAGCAGAGGAAATTTATGTCTGGTACTATGACTGTGGTTCAAAGGTGCATAGCCCTTGGAAGAAACCTACCACAGTTATTTTGCTAAGGGGACAAGTTGACTTCCTCTTCTTCTTCTTCTTCTTCTTCTTCTTCTTCTTCTTCTTCTTCTTC